>CAUYLG010060564.1:0-62119 GCA_963573385.1 Cacajao melanocephalus
TTCTGTTCTTTATCGGAATCATTTTGGTGATTGTAGTTCTCTTGCCTTTCCATATAAATTTTAGAACCAGCCTATTTATGTATCTATAAAAAATTCTAGAGGAAAACCTAGGCAATACCATCCAGGACATAGGCATGGGCAGAGACTTCCTGACTAAAACACCAAAAGCAATGGCAACAAAAGCCAACATTGACAAGTGGGATCTAATTAAACTCCAGAGCTTCTGCACAGCAAAAGAAACAATCATTAGAGTGAACCGGCAACCAACAGAATGGGAAAAAATGTTTTCAATCTACCCATCAGCCAAAGGGCTAATGTCCAGAATCTATGGAGAACTTAAACAAATTTACAAGAAAAAAACAACCCCATCAAAAAGTGGGCAAAGGATATGAACAGACACTTTTCAAAAGAAGACATTTATGCAGCCAACAAACATATGAAAAAATGCTCATCATCACTGGTCATTAGAGAAATGCAAATCAAAACCACATTGAGATACCATCTCACACCAGTTAGAATGGCGATCATTAAAAAATCTGGAGACAAACAGGTGCTGGAGAGGATGTGGAGAAATAGGAACGCTTTTACACTGTTGATGGGAGTGTAAATTAAGTGTGGCAATTCCTCAAGGATCTAGAAATAGAAATACCATTTGACTCAGCAATCCTATTTCTGGGTATATACCCAAAGGACTATAAATTGTTCTGTTATAAAGGTACATGCACACATATGTTCATTGTGGCACTGTTTACAGTAACAGAGACCTGGAACCAACCCAAATGCCCATCAATGATAAACTGGATTAAGAAAATGTGGCACATATACACCATGGAATACTATGCAGCCATAAAAAACGATGAGTTCCTGTCCTTTGCAGGGACATGGATGAAACTAGAAACCATCATTCTCAGCAAACTGACACAAGAACAGAAAACCAAACACTGCATGTTCTTACTCATAAGTGGATGTGGAACAGTGAGAACACATGGACACAGGGAGGGGAACATCACACACTGGGGCCTTGAGGGTGGGGGGCTAGGGGAGGAATAGCAGGGCGTGTGGGGGTTGGGGAGGGATAGCATTAGGAGAAATCCCTAATGGAGATGACGGGGGTGGGGGGGGATGGATGCAGCAAACCACTACCATGGCACGTGTATACCTGTGTAACAAACCTGCACGATCTGCACATGTACTCCCAGAACTTAAAGTATAATAAATAAATTAAAAGAGAAAGAAATCCTACTAGGATTTGTGATTGGGATTGCAGTAAATCTGTAGATAATTTAGAGAGAATTGGTCATCATTTCTGTGTTGAATATGCCATTCCATGTTCATGGCATGTCCCTCCATTTAGGTTGTCTTTGACTTCTTTCTTCAGCATTTTGTAGTTCTCAATATAGAGATCCTGTGTGTTTTATTTGATTTATACCTAGTATTTAATTATTTTTGTGCCTATTGTTGTAAATCATTAAAAAAATTTCATTTCAGTTCAAATTGCTAGCATATAGAAATTCAGTTGGTCTTGTGTGATCTTGTATCCTGTGACCCTGCTAAACTCCCTTTTTTAGTCTGGGAGTTTTCTTTGTTTTTTGTTGTTGTTGTTGTTGTTGTTGAATTCTGTGAAATTTTTATGTAGACAAAGATGTGTATGAATAGAGACAGTTTGACCTCTTCCTTGTGAATCTGGATGCCTCCTAATTCCTTTTCTTGCCTTGTTGTGCTGACTCTGAGTTCACTTCTGGTACGATATTGAATAGGAGTGGAGAGGGCGGACATCTTTGCTTTGTTCCCTGCATTCATTCTTTCACCATTACCCACGTGTTAGCTGCAGGGTTTTTGTGTAGTAAGAGCCCTCAAATAGCTAGTCCATGTATTCTCTCAGTTTAACAGCAGGATTTTTGTGGGAGAAACAGGATAAAGTAAATGAAAGAGAACCTTCTTTTAGCATACAAATTTTGATACTCAACTATGTGGTTGCTATAAGTAATTTGTTCTTTTAGTAGTAAGTAATATTCTGCTGTGTAAATATGATACCGTTTGTTTATCCATTCATGTGTTGACAGACTTTTGTGTTATTTCTAGTTATAGACTTGTAAGTAAAACTCCTGTGGCAAGGGCTGCCATTCTGGAGGCAGTGTGACAGCATGTGTAATTGCAGTATTGGTAGACACTGCCAAATTGTTTTCTTAAAAGACTACCAGTTAAGACTCTTAGTAAGCGTGTGTAAGAGTGTCTATTTCCCCACATCCTTATCAACAGCAGATATTTTCAGTGCTTTAATTTTCTCCAATCTGATAAAAAATTATAGGTCATTATTTTAATTTCTCTCTCCTTGATTACTTGTGAAGTTCAACTTTTTCCTTCTCTTGGACACTTTCCTCTGTGAATTGCATTTACCCAGTTTTAAAGTGAATTTTTTTTCTTACTGATCTCTATAAGAACTTCACTTTTTTGAGTATCAATGTTTTGTTTGTAATACACATCACAAGTATTTTCTCTAGTCTGGTTGGGTGACTGGTGGTGCCATTAGCTAAAATAGGGACTAGAGGAAGAGCAACAGTGCAGGAGACTCTAGCAAGGTGAAGACTTTTAGTTTCAGATATTTTGAGATATCCAGGTAGATACAACTTAGCCAAAATTTGGTAGAGAGGTGATATTGATAGGGCATTCATTGGTAGGCTATAGTCATTCTCTTCGTTCCTTGGATGATACTAATCCATCATCAGAAACTACATGCTTAAATCAGATTTACAGTGCGTTTTAGAGTTTAGCTGTTTTTATCAAGGGAAATAGGTACATGCTGTAGGTGTCTTTGGATGTGCTTCTCTTAATACCTCTTTATATGAAGTCATTCATGAGAAATCTCTGTGGGGCCAGATGCTAGGTTTCGTCCTGAATATCTGGCATCTTTTCTCCTGTTAAGCAACAGTAATTACTGCCTGAAAGCTTTGCACTGTTCACTTTGTCAGGAAACTGACACTCATGGACGCATTGTCAGAGTCGTTCTCTGGAAACATTTGTATTGGCTGTAAGGCCCATCTCTTCACCTTACATCTTCACCTCCCTACCTTGATTTTCATCTTACATAAAACTTTTTAAAAGGGTTGTAAGAGTATAAATAAATTAAAAGAATTGCCAGTAGTTATTTCTACTGCCAGGCATAAGGCTTTGCATATAGGGGGGATGCTGAGTAGATGTCGTCATGATACCAAAAATCAAATGGCAGATGTCTCCAAAAATGGAAAGTCAGAGGGTTTTGAGAATTTACTTCACAATTTATCCTGATGAAAAGAAATAACAAATCTGTTTCTCATTTCTTCTTGTCATTATTGTTGATAACTGTAGCTTGCAAACCATACTGGGTACATCAAAGTTGACTGGCAACGAGTGGAGAAGGACATGAAGAAAGCGAAAGAGCAGCTGAAGATCCGTAAGAGCAATCAGATACCTACTGAGGTCAGGAGCAAAGCTGAGGAGGTGAGACTTGCATTGTTCACGTGTAGTGTGTGAACAGCGCAGACAATTGTCTTAACCCTATTGCATCAATAGCTCAGTGATGGACAGCGCTTAAACATTACAAAGAACTTAGAGTAATGTGACAAAGCTAACTTGGAATTTCATAACTTCATAGCATTTTTAAAAGCTGGATAATTAAAAGTGTTTGGTCACCCTTGTCAGTACTTGTCTGTGCACATTTGTGGAGTGATTATCCCTTTAACATGTTCTTCTAGGAATGTGGGGCAGCATAGTAGGTTGGAAGGATATATGGCCAGTATGATCATTTTGAGTCACATTTTGTCCCTGTACACACACATCTCTGAAATATTCATACTCTGTTTGTTTTACCTATAACTAGTAGAAATGTGCAGCCCAGGGGTTGGTGAACTTTTTCTGTAAAGGTCCAGGTAAATATTTTTATTTTTGTGGGCCAGATGGTCTCTGTTACAAGTATTCAACTCCACTGTATATCATGAAAATAGCCATAGATGATATGTAAATAAGTGGATGTCGCTGTGTTGCAGTAAAACTTTATTTAAAAACAGGTTCAGACTGCATTTGGCCCATGGGCTGTAGTTTGCTAATCCCTAATCTTATTCATTACAGCCAGGTTAGATTATAACCTGACACTGGAGGGACAGGAGAACTTCTTCCTTTTTAAAAGGATATTTTTGGCTGCTTCTTTATTACCTTTAGAAATATGTCAGATATCCCAAAGAAATAAGTACAGTGAACTGGGGAGAAATAAACAAGAATCAGGGTGTCAGGAATATAGCTGGTACTTTCTATAGCCTGGAGTGATGAGAATTTCTCCCATTAGCTCACTCTAGCCTCACAGGGAAAACAGACAGATTGAGTACAGGGGAGGAGAAATACCTGTATGCGCGTCCGACTTCTCATGTTGTAAGTGGCTCTTCATGCCGGTGATCAGCAAGTGGCTGGTCAAAGCTGGTGCCTTTACCCAGAGTGGGAAGGTGGCAAAGGTGGTTATCTACAGGAGCCCAGAGCCCAGATGCTTCCTCTTACCTTTCTTCCTTCTGTCTCTCCTCAATCTCAAAGTTATGAAAGTTATACTTTTTTATTTCATGAAAATTTTATTTTTCAAATGTTTATAAACACAATACATGGCTGGGCACAGTGACTCACCACAGTGAGTGAGAATTTTTGTTTTTTAAGAGAGGGTTTCACTCTGTCACCCAGGCTGGAGTGCAGTGGCACAGTCATGGCTCACTGTAGCCTCAACCAAGCGATCCTCCCACCTCCGCCTTCTGAGTAGCTGGGTCTACAGTTGTACACCAGCATACCTGGTGAAGTTTTAAACTTTTTGTAGAGACAGGGAGACTCTTGTTGTCCTGGCTGGTCTCAAACTTCAGGGCTCAAGCAGTATTCCCACCTCGGCCTCCCAAAGTGCTGGGATTACAGGTGTGAGCCACAGTGCCTTGCCGAAACCTTTTAAAACAATACTGGAAGTGTACATAATAACAAGTATAAAGTTAATATTTGATTTGAACCAACTATTGACTCACAGTGGGAGTTTGTTATAAACTAACCAAATGATTTGGAATTGAGTTCATTTCACAAATATGTGTGTTCCTGTTCCTGGCCTGGCACTGTCACAGGCCCTGGGGATGTAATGGCCGGTTTTCCTACTCATAGAGCCTGTGGTCTGATCTGAGAAACAGGATGAAGATTTAGTTCACTATTTACCAACAAGATGACTTCAGTAAGAACAGTTTACTGGGATGGTAGAATTGAAAGCCAAACTAGCAAGTTGAAGAAAGAATAGGAAGTAAGAAAGTAAAAATAATAAATGAAAGCAATTATTTCAGGAAGTTGTATGATTTTTTTCCTTTTTTTTGTTTCTTTTCTTTTTCTTTTTTTAGACAGTCTTGCTCTATCGCCAGGCTGGAGTGCAGTAGCATGATCCCAGGTCACTGCAACTTCCGTTTTCCGGATTCAAGCAATTCTGCCTCAGCCTCCCGAGTAGCTGGGACTACAGGCGTGCACCACCACGCCCGGCTAATTTTTTGTATTTTTATTCGAGATGGGGTTTCACCATGTTGGGCAGTATGGTCTCAATCTCTTAACCTTGTGATGCACCCGCCTCGGCCTCCCAAAGTGCTGAGATTACAGGCGTGAGCCACTGTGCCCAGCCTGATTTTTTTTTTTCTTTACCCCTATGGCAAATGGCAAAAGTGCTTCATTTAGGGAAATGTTGAGGTCCAGGAGAGTTGAGGGAGGAATGGAAATGAGGCAGGAAGACATAGCCGTAGTCAGAGTAAGGGCTAACTGGAGAGTTAGGACACAGTTGTCCTAGGAGGATGGGGTGGTAGTGTGAAAAATGTTTGGGGAATGTGTGGGTGTGAGTGGCAGATGAAGTGACTGTACTTGAGTTCAATAAATGATCAGGCCAGGATGCTGGATGTCTTGTTCATATGAACAGTTTCTAAGGTGGTGATCATATTTAGGAGACAGAGGTCTGAGCCACTTACCAAAGTTCTCTCTGAAATTGGAAGGGTGGGGAGTGGTCAGGAGATTGGTAGAGCACAGACAAAGGAGCCATACAGTGTCTAAATGTATGCGGTGAGCCTCAGATGACTGGGAGCTTTTCCAGGAGGGTAGAAAGGAGGTGGGAACCTCACATATTAATCATCTTAGGTGTGATGAAGTGTGAGTCGGAGAATTCATAGCATCTACCTGGGAGCACGTTTCAGAGGGGAATGCATGGATGGAGAGATTTAGGGAAGAGACTTCAGAGAATGAGAAGCCACTATTGGAGGGTAGATGCCAAAGAGGATGGAAGGAGCAAAATTGGAAACAGTGATAATTGCCTCTGTAACCAGTTTATTTAGTGCAGCTTCACTCTTTTCCCATAACTGTCCCCATTAACTCCTTTTTTGTCCTTGATTCAAAGAGCCATTGTTGTCTACCTCCTGATGTGCATCCTCCTTCCTATCAGGCTCCCTGTAGTCTTATTCCCCCTATAGCAGCCAGTGGTCATTTTCATATGTAAGTCAATTTAATGGCTTCCATTGTGCTTTGGGTAAAGTGCAAACTACATAACACGTGAGGGGATTGACATTGTTAAGATTGGCATAGGTGTAATAGAGATGATTCTTAATATTATCAACATCCTTAGCAAAACAACCCATTGTACTATCTTCTGTTTTCAGGTGGTGTCATTTGTGAAGAAGAATGTTCTGGTGACTGGGGGATTTTTCGGAGGCTTTCTGCTTGGCATGGCATCCTAAGGAAGATGACCTCATTTTCATTGTTCCTGGTTTTTTCTAGCCAGCAGCCTCTACACTCCATCATAGGACATCGAGTCCCTCCTCTTCTCCCGTGCCTTCCTCTCTGCCATGACAAATCCGGATGGCTTCTATAAGCATCTGTTGGTGCAAGTTACTGTGGCACCATGAGCTTGATGATGGCAGAAGAGACAGCAGTCCTTAGCTCTCCTCCCAGTACACCCCCTACTTGGTCAGTCTGTAGGTCAGCAAGAAGATTCCTTTACCCCCATGCAAGACACTTAAACCAGAACACATTGCAAGCTGGCTCACCATGGAAGATGACTGGATCCTGAAAGGTTGTCCCAAACTGTTGATTTGGAAAAGAAATAAGCACATAGATAACCTTATTGTGTGCTGCATGAAAGGAACTGAATACATTTGCCTTTAAGCATGAAAGATTTTGGTATCTTGGTGTCTACTTTCTTTTTTAGTTGGTTTTACGTTACAGAAAGAGCTATTTAAATGTGTTATAATTATGCAACAAATTGGCAGCATAAGTACTATAATTGAAAAATCTGATATTGTCCAGGAATGTTTACCACCGTACATGATAATGTATCTCATGGCTGTTTCCAAAGGGTTTATTTATTGTAAAACAAGTGACTTAGGTGGGAAAGAGAAGAAGATCTTGGATTTTTATTTCATAGAAAAGATTTTAAGCTTTGAAATGTGAATGAAATATTCTTATCAAAACATTAGGGGTGGCCATAACTCCTCTGTGCCACTTCTATTTTTTTTTTAATGTAGTTAGTATGAAATACATTTAAACCAGAGTTTTAAAGAAATAGCTTTCCAGGGATTCAGAATTAAGAAAAATAGTGATAGGACATGTGAAATAAGTTTCCATCAAGCGTAGTCTACCGTCTCGTGATGACCAAACCCCTACAATTAGTCTTTAAAAGCACACACACACGCACAGAATCTTAGTACATTTTGCTGTAGTGGCATGTTACCATGTCTGCAGTCCCAACTAGAATATCAATCAGCTTTCAGAGGCGAGACTTCTGTCTTCACCATTGTACTCACAGGGCTTAGCACTTAATAGGTGCTGAGTATTTGTTGAAAATATGAATAATGACTTTATAGAAAGAAAACTCACTATTAAAGGTTAGTTTTACTCAGAATTAATTATTAATCTTGGAGATGATCTCTTGTGAAATGTGAGTGTGTTTCTAAGGCCATACATTTAAAATGTTTGCATTTTAACCTATCTTGAGAATGATGTATTGAATTTGAAAATCGAAACTACCAGTGGATGTGTGGAATGTTATAGAAATCACCTATTTGCGTTTTTCTCCTTACATTTGAGGAAACGTAAGCCATTTGGCTTGCAGTATGTATGAATCATCTCGAAACCATAATGATATGAGTCTCTTTGCTGCATATTTTTCTAAAAGAACTTTATTTTCACTTTTTATTGTGGATGCTTTCAGGCATATAGAAAAGTAGAGAATATAGTACAATAATCTCCCCACACATCTACCACTCACCTACAACAATCGTCAAATTATAGCTATGCTGGTTTTTACCAATTATTGTGAAACAAATACCAAAATGTCACTTGATCATATTTCAGTATGTATCTCTAAAAGGTAATTATTTCTAAAAATCATAAATGTAGTACATCATCATATCAAACCTTAACAGTAATTACATAGTATCCAATATCTGATCAGTATTCAAAATTTCCTTGTCTCAAGTGTTTTACATTTAGTTTCTTTGAATCAAAATTCATGCAAGGTTCCCATTGTATGTGCATGATTTGGATAAGTCTCTTAACCTTATAGATCCTCCTCTAATTTTTTTTACTATCCATCTATCTATCGTCTATCTTGATATAGATATATGTAGTGACACTGAGTCATCTGTTTCCTGGTTTGCCAAATTCTGCTTCTCCTGACATTTGGAAATCTCTGAGATACCCACAGCAATGGGATGGTAACAGCAAAAGCTAACCAAAGTGCTCTGTGCCCCTTTGGGTTGCATGTGGGGAGACTGGCCACCCAATGCCTCTCCAGTGGGGTAGGGGTTGTCTTTTGTTGCATCTCTTTTTCCTGTGATTATTGGTGAGGACAGTAAAAATTAGCAGATGATTCTAAACTACCTTGAGTTTCAGGTGGCGAATTGGAGTTAAGGTTTCCCCTAAAAGAACAGCTGCCATTCCTCCATGCAAAACCGAGATGATCCCAGGACCAGGCAACTCCACCTTTCAATGCACTATTTTCATTTGACTGGAGAGGCCTGCTTAGCTAGGCACATATTTTCTCCAGTAGCAAAGTTCAGTAACGTTCTGAACTTCCTATTTAGTGGTGGTGGGGTGGAAGTTTTTCCTTGGGAAGAGCGTTGTCACTGTGTATGGTCCAGAGAAACTTGGAATGTGTTCGGGGTTTCGTCGCCCCTGGTGGCGGCAACGTGGTAACACCGCACTCAAGGCTTCCAAGTTGTCAACCAATAGGATGCCATCTATGTAGTGAAAGCCCCCCCTTCCGGTACCCTGCAGCGTGGTGGACAGCGTCCTGGCTCAGGGACCCCTTGTGTCCCCTTCCTGGCTACTATGGGTCTGCCCTGCGTCCTCACCACTTTGACCCACCCTTTGACCCAGCATCTCTCCTGCAATGGGACCTGGTGGGATGGGGACTTACAGCATGCTACAGCAGAGGTAGAACGTTTGAGTCTCTTCCCAAAGTTCTCCCCAGAGCTGGACAGCAGAGACTGATCCAGGGGCACTTTCTGGCGGCTGACTGCTGGGGCTCACCAGGTGGAGTCCAGTGTTTCAGTCTCCCTCAAGGATGTGTATCCCCATTGCTGACACGTGAGCTGGTCGGGGGAGGGATGTGGTGTTGGGGACCCTTGCCTGAACAGCCCATTGTCATGAGTGTTATTGTCATTATAATATGTTAACATGACTCTCCTCCCAAATGGCTGCTTGTTTGCTGTAATCTCCCGCCACAGCCTCCAGACATTCATTAACAGGACAGTGGAGGTCTTGACTCCTACACCACTGAGGTGACAGTCCTTGCTACTGGATCTGGGCAGTTACTGTCTCATGGATGCTGGCAGAAGATGATTCAAGTTGGAGGACCAGATTCTACAAGGAATGAACTCTTAGATAATTCTGGCCGACATGCTCTTGGGGTGGGTGTTTCTGGTTTTGGAAAGCAGAGTTACTGTGTAGTTAACTACTGTAAGAATAGTCTCTCCGTCATCCTTTTGTTTGATGCTTCCCAGAAACATGGGCATAACTAACGTCTGGGCTTTTATTTGGAAACTCAACTTTTGTACAGTTTGGGAAAATGTAAAATAAATCTCTGCATGAAAAAATGGTATACGGATGGATTTGAAATTTCTGAGTATCATCAATGTTTAATGATGATCTCAATTTCTTCTCAGAGGGAAACTCACAGCAAGTTTTGGACCCTGTAGGAAAATTTGACTGCTGCCCTGTGGTCCCTCCACCAAATTATAAGCTTCATTTCTGTCATGAAATCCAGTATGATTTCTGGGAAATCAGGCCCAAAACTAAAATACACTTTCTGCCCAACTCTCTAAGACATCACACTAACATTTAAGTAATTGGGCAGAAAACCGATTTTAGTTCTGAGCCTGATTTTTCCAGAAGTCATACGGTGTGGCTTATATTTCTGATGCTTGCCCTCTTTTTAAGGGATGATTAATCTTAATACATTTTTTAAAGAAAACAGTGATGGGTGTGAGGAGGGGTGGGGAAAAAGAAAACTTTCACTTTTTCACATTTTTATAAAGCTTTAAAGTCAGCTTATTGAGTTGTCAAAACTTTAAAAATTTTAAATGGTAAGAAATGACAGGATTATGGAGAGCAGTGGTTTTCATCCTTGCTTGCACTTGGGAATCACCTGTGAAATTTTAAAAACTACTAATGCCTGACTCTCATCCTAGAGATTCTGATTTCACTGGTCTGGGGTGTTGTTCAGGCATCCTGAGATTTTAAAGTGTCCTAAGATTTTTCTAATGAGCAGCTGAGACTAAGAACCACTGAAGTACAGAGTTGGAAGCTGGTGTTGAAAAAATTAAAGAGTTCTGCTATTAACTCCTTAACAGGGCTTTAAAGCCTTTTAAATTAAGTGCCATACAACTTCAGATGCCTTCTGAATACTGAACACAAGTGTGACATTGTTCATTAAATGTTTTAGGAATTGTGTGGAGTGAATGCAAGGAAAGGAGTTGTTGCATTGTGGCAAAGTGGAAGAGCAAGGGCTTTTGTTGTCAGTGGATGCTAAAACTACTGGGTGAAAAGTTGTGGGGTAATGTGATATTCATATGGTGACAAGATATCACCCCACAAATAAGCATTACAAAGGGAAAACCACCTTTCTAGCTAAAAGATCAGTCACTAACCACGTGACTAAATTTAGCATCACTAATAGCCAGATTAAAGTTTTTTTTTTCCAAAATGGGAGATCATAGTTCTCAATCTCAGTCCCTAGCAATAAGAAGCACTCTGTAAATGTTAAGCTTTCTGTGATGGCTATTTTTATATATGTCATAATAATAGCTAAGAAGAATAAGCATTAAATCAATGTCTTCCAATAGATTTGTTGACTTAGGAGACAGAATCGTTTAAAGGATGGAACTGATATGAACCTTTCAAAACTGAAAGTACTATACTGATACAGTTTGGACTATGTCCCCACCAAATCTCATGGTGAACTGTATTCTCTAATGGAGGTGGAGCCTGGTGGGAGGTGATTGGATCACCGGGGTGGGTTTCTCATGAATGGCTTAGCACCATCCCCTGTTGGTACTTTACTCATGATACAGAATTCTCATGAGATCTGGTCATTTAAAAGTGTGTGGCACTTCACCCATCACTCTTTCTTGCTCCTGCTTTGGCCATGTGGAGTGCCTACTCCCTTTTTGCCTTCTGCCATGACTGAGTTTCTTGAGGCCTCCCTAGAAGCCCATCAGATGCCAGTGCTACGCTTCCTGTACAGCCCATGGAACTGTAGCCAAGTAAACTTCTTTTCTTTATAAATTACCCAGTCTCAGGTGTTTCTTTATAGCAATGCAACAATGGACTAATACATACACTTTAGCAAAAAAACATTTAAAAGAGTCTGAAATTGCAGTAGTTAACGCAGCATAACTTAGCAATAAAACACAGAAAACAATCTATTATTTGATCATATAGTGATTCCTAATGTAACTCCTAGTACGACTGTCAACTGATAATTTTAAATGTAATTTAGATTTGTAGATGATGTAACATTAAAAACGTAAAATGTTTTATTGTTTTATTATTAACACGACTCACTCCATTTAAATGGTTTCATGGGGATTTAGCACTGTTACTCTGGTTTGTGGACTGAATGTCTCTAAGGCAGCGTTTCTCTAGGTGTCTCTGGAGAGCATTCACAGAGAGATGCTGCCTGCAAAAGAGGTTTACTTAGGCTTTTTGAAAGCTCTGAAGTCTAGCAGGAAATTAACCTAGCATTCCCCAATCCTACCTGAGCACAGAAGCCCTTTTTTTTTCTTCCCGTTACAGCCAATTCCTAGAAACACTCTGGGGAATGCTGCTTTAAAGAAAATAGTTGATCTCAAATAATCATGGTATTTCAACACCAGGGACCTAGCAGAAATTGTTCCTGCTTTTAGTCATCATTTTTTTAGAGGAGGGGCCCTGGTGGTTCAAGCATCCATTTGAGGAAAGCAAATGGCCTGTTGCATGCTGCTTCCTCCTACTACATAAAGTGACTGACAGCTGTCAACAGGCTTCATTCAGCAGCTTTGTATTAATGTTGTCTGGATCCTCTGTAACAGGTTTTATTATTATCAGGATATAAAGAATAGATAAACCAACTAAGAGTTTGAATTATCTTGCTGCGAAAGACACTTTTTGCTTGCATTATTGGAAGCACAAAAGATACTGAGTTCGTTTAAAGGAAACTTTGCTTTAACATGTTATCTATAAAAGGTGTCAAAACTGTGATGCTGGAAGAGTCCTTTCACCTAACATACCTCGTATGACTTAAGTTTGATGAATGGCACTAGTGATCTGAACTTAAAGAGAATTCATTAATACCCTATATCTAATAGTCTTAAAATACATTTAGTACAAAACCAAAATTTTTCTCTTAAACAAACAGGTTTATTTTAGCAGCTCAGTTTATTACATTGTACATATTTGTCTTTTAATGTGTTTGTTGTTTATATTTCTGCCTGTTCTGCATAGATGGCATATTCATTAACTTTTATGGCTTTTTCATTTGCTATTTGCTGCTACCTGGCCTGAAGGAAGACAGGAAGATAAAAAAAAATTCATTCAGTAGAAACATGGAGCAGCACTTCAGCAGAACTTTACTTCAATGCAGACTTCAATGTTAGGTTTTCTTCCTCTTCTTTTTCAAATCCTGAACAGACGACAGATCTTCCCTTGGGATACTGAGCACAACACTTACGCAGTTCTTGGATGACAGCCTGACATTTTGATTCCATGTAGTTGTTGGCTGAAAAACATACAGGCAGACTCTAGTCATGATCTCATAGGACTAAGGTAAAGGGAAGTTTAGATCAGTGCTTCCCACTCCTTTTCACTTTCAGTACCTGTGGAACTGGAAGAAATAATATACACCAAAGTCAACTAAATTCTTTCTAATTTAGAGACCTGTCAACAGGTTCATTAGGAAGAAAAGTATGATTTAAAAGTGGTTGAAAGCTATTTTAATTTCATTTACGGTTAACAGCGTACATGCAGCTTTTTCTAGGATATTGGTTTTTAACGTCATTATTATTACTGGTCACTAATTTGATGAATTAGAAAAATGCACATACACCACACATTATCTTGCATACAGTTTAAGCTGTGCTTCAGGAGTTGGGAAACTGCAGCCCGTGAGGGTCAAGTTCAGGCCGTTTTTACAGCTGGGAGCTAAGAATGGATTTTAGATTTTTAAAGGGTTGTAAACACACAACACATACGATATATACAACAAAGACCTTTAGCCTCTAAAGCCTAAAATATTACTTGTTTGGCCTTCTTCATAAAACACTAAGTTAAGGAGGACCTGACCTAAAGGGTCTAGATCAGCTGCTAATGAGCCTCCCAGTACTAAAATGGGATACATGGTAGGTAGTTCAGGATAGGAAAGACAATTCTGATTAGCAAGGTGGCTAGCAGTCCAGATTTGCAGCTAGACCAAGGGTGGGGTTGGAGGGGGTATTCAAATTCCCACCATATTTACTAGCTATGTGACCCTAGTCAAATTACATAACTTATATGTTTGTTTTCCCATCTATGAAATGGGGGTCATAGTAGCATCTACCTCATTGATGAAAGGCTTAATACATGTAAAGTCCTTATCATGGTGTTTGTCATTTAGTAAGTGCTTAATGCTAACTCTTTTAGTCTTTCCAGCTCTCAATCCTCCCACGCTGTGCCAAGGGGGTGTCACCAGCTTTTTTTAATGTGATTATTTTTTCCCTTAGCCATGGGTTACTTCAAACAAGGTAAGGATTTATTTGGGAGAATGAATTAAATGCAAAAAAAAAATTTTTCCCTTTCCTTAAAGTCAGAGGGAGGGAAGAAAAGTATGACTAAAATGGCATTATTATACATCACCATTTTAACTTAAAAGATTTTTTAAAATATTGCTTACATCAAAAAATGAAAAGTCCAAGAATGAAAGCTAAAAATCCAAGAAAATACACAAAGGATTTCTTTGATGGTGAATCTCTGGGGAACTCTGAACATTTTTCCTTCATACCTTTTTATATTTTCATGACCATCCATCTCCATCTATCACTTTACTAATGAGGAAAACTTATTAAAAATTTTTTCAAATTCAGATAGCCTTATTGCTATTTCTATTTGCTCTTCTGGCAATAATCATTCACTGATTAGAAAACTGAAATCCTCCAACATTTGGTCAAACTTAGCAGCTGGACAAATGCACGAATCACCTCAAATATGCTTCAGTTGAGATTCACTTCTGCCTTTAAGAGTTAGTTGCTGACTTTGGCAGCCTGAATTCCAATTCTTAGTTCAACCCTACCTCTTCCAGATTGCTTTTAAAAAGTGAATTGTCAGCTGCAGTGAAGTATAACCAACCAATTTTAAACTAGCCTTTCAGCAAAAAAACAAAACTCTTTTGCTTAGCTTAGTAATTCTCAACTCTGGCTGTCCATTAAAATCATCTGGTTAGCTTTCTAGACTGATTCCCAGCCAGACCCTAGCCCCAGGAAGTGTGAATTGTTCTAGGTAAGTTTTTAAGATCTCCAGGTGATGCTAATGTACGACCAGGAGTGAAAATCGCTAGCTTTGATCACATTACTTTTTATTTTCTGCATCTTTGATGATACAATGAAGAAAATCTTCAGGACAATTGTTACATTCTTAAAAAAGAGTTAATACAGATAAAAGAATAATTGGTCTCCTATAGTTAGTTCACAGTGGAAAAATAGTTTTAAAGCATTTAACAATATACTACCTTGTAAACATTTCTGAATCTCACAGGCTTGCTTCTGGCACGGATCCTTCGGTGGCATATCCAGAAAACTAAAACAAGAAAAATGATTTTTATTTTGCTTTTTTTCCATAAAGACTTTAAAACCCCTCCACGTGGAATTTTCTTCTGAGACAAGCAGTATGCCCTCACAATTGCTGGAAAATAATTACACTAAAAATACTCTTCTCAAACATAGGATGAATCAACTGTATTTCTATAATATCCATTTCATTAAGTTTGGAAGATATATACATGGGGAAAAAAACCTTGAATTCAATCAACTCTTCTTGAATATTGTAAACCAACATTAGGCTAAAGGAGCCGACGGCACAGCCTGGCTCTATCATTCACAGAAGAAACCCTTGATAAATGATTAAACTCCTTGAGCTTTTTTTATTACTCACATATAAAATGGGAACCATACCTACCTCAAAGCATTGACGGGACGATTAAGTGTGATAAAGTATATAAAGTGCATACAATAGTGCCTGGAAGGCAGAAAGGACTCAAGACATGGTAGCTATTATTCCCAAGACTTTTTCTTTAAGTAAAACCTTACTTTTAATGTATATAAACTGTTATGACTTTAACTCAGGAAATTCTTTACAAGTAGTAAATGTTTTCCTAGGAATCAGCAATATTTGGTGCTATTACTTCCTGAGAAAGGTGCCAGTTAAGCAGCTAAAATGGTTTTTCTTGAAGTTGTTATAGAAACCAGCTTTTTAAAAATATCTGTAATCAGAGAATGAATTTAAGAGCCCACAATTTTGATCAGCAACTTCCAATAATTTGAAGACACAATTTCAGATAGAAAAAAGGCCCAGATGCCTTTGTAGCTAATTTCATCAATGCATATCTCTTTTCAGAGCCCTCTAAATAATCAGTAGATCCAAATTAGGTCAGTACTGGGATGGGAAACACTGGAGCAAAACCTAGGATATTTACAGGATGGGAGAAGGAAAGGCAGGTGAATTGCTGCAAGGCAACTAAGCGACAAATAGATGTTGATGCTGCTAGGAGCTGCTCTCTTCTCTCTAAATCAGTACCAAGTCCTTGGTGATCAGGGCATCTGTTCTGTAGAAGGTGCTGACTTTTGTGGGATTCATCAGATCCCAGGTCCAGCCGATGATGTCCATTAAGGGTTCTATGGCAATTTCCAAAGGAGTCAATTTCAAGTTACGGATCCTGACTAAGTGCTTTTGTTGACTTGCTTTCTGCCTGTATAACCCTCTCTCTGCAGTTTCACTTGCAGTATTCTTCATGACCCTTCCTAAACTTCTGTGTTCTTGAGCAGTTTTTCAACCCACTCCCTCCCCCCAGGCCCAAGGGTGGGTGCACTGCAGTACTGGATGAAGTGATTGCCATATACTGAACAGAACAAAGGAGCATATCTTCGTAGAATCCCAGCACCTGGAAAAAAAAATCATTAAAATCACCACAACTGAATAGAGTCAAAACAAAGAGGGAGAGGATGGAGGAGAAATAGAAATACATACCAGGTTAGTCATCAGGCAAAAGCTTAAGCAACAGCTCCTGTACTCCCCTGACCTGTCAGAAAAAGAAAGGTTTATAGAGTACTCTGTTACGAGAGTCCCAATACAATGGAAAATAATTAAGCAACATGTGTACCATTAAATGATGCTGTATCTGCCACAAGCGAGAGTTGTTATCCATGTAGCGCTCCTCCGGGTAGAGTTGCCACATGAGAGGTAGCTGGGAGGTAAGAAGGTGACTTGGCCTAGCTGCGTCACCTAAGGGAACCTGAATTTGCTGGACTCGTGCCCTTAGGAAACTCGTCTCCTAATGGAAAGCAATGACCAAAAATAAAACCAAAGACTTCAGAATATTGAGACTGGAATAGAAACCAAGTTACTTGAAAGCAAAATCAAAGAAATAAGCAAAATGTAAACAGTTACCTCTTCCACGACGGCCACCCACGTGCGCTGGTATTCGTCGCGGTAGATACCCTCTTGGTGAACCCAGAGGTGATCGGGTGGAGCCCCCACATCCTCTCCTGCCATTCTGGGCTTTGGGTTCCAATTCTAGCCCTGCTTTTCTCCACCTAAGCCTGCAGCACCCGCGCACAGGACACAGGTGTGACTTTTTGGGTTTGAATGAACTCACCAGTAAGCAAGGTGATCTGGTACTAGCAATCACCAACCAGAACCAAACCTCATATATGTCTATTTGCACAACCTACATAGAACCAAGGACATCTGAAGCTTTCTGCAAGACAACTAAAGTGACATTAGGCAGAGCCTCAGGTAGTGCCGCTGACTGCAAAGCGCTCAAGAATTTGGCTAGGTGAGGAGTTCTGTGGAAATGTAGGACTAGCACTACAGGAAGCTGGGCAGTGGTCTCATACATACTGCATTCACAAGCGGTGTCTGGCAAAATGTAGTTAGCAATAGAATATGCAAAGAGCGTGCCTAAGGAAACACTTATTTTGGCAGGAAGGCAGTATAACAGACACATGCATGCCACATTCCCCAGGTAAAAGCCACTTCCAAGCAGTTTCCATTTTAAAAGGTAAGATTCTGAAGGACATATATGCATGGCTTTCATAGTTGATATAGAAAGTGTTTGTTTTAAGGGCAAATGATCTATTTACCAGTTTACTAAGAAAGTTGATATACAGTGATGGGCATTTCTAGAAGGGAATTTTCTTGCTACGAAAAGTAAGGTAGCTTCATGGAACTTCTGACCTGCAAGAGACTTTGGGGATCATGGTGATCTGGAGCTGAGTGAGTGCAAATGAAAGTTATCCAGCTAGGTCCTTGTTTTCTTTTAATAATTTTGCAGGATGTTACAGGAGCCCATTTTTCCATAGAGGACTCAGTTTAAATTTTGATCTCCTAAGCCAGAAGACCAGAAGCACATTTGAGAGGTGTAAAGGAAGCATATCTCCGAAAGCATGAGTGGTAGGGCAAAATATAACGATCCTCTGCCGAAGCTCCAGATCTCATTTCAGGACCTCACAATGACTTGATGTGCATTTTGCATGAGTGAATCTTTTAGCATTATGGTGCAGTTGTCCTGTATTTCTACCTTTGGCCAGAGCATAGATATGGCACTGGGGGGAGCTGCCCCGCAAAACAAAGACCTCCTATTCCCATTAGGTGGCCATTAGCTGGGAAAGGAAATGCAGTGTGGGAGAGTGGTTGTTAGAGTCCTCAAAATGAGACTGTCAAGAGCAACCAGATGCTTCACCCATTGAACCCTGAGTGCATCTGACTCTGAGCCTGGTGTAAGCGCCTATGTTAGTTTTTACGCATATGAACGCTCTCATTTCAAACTCGTCTAAACTTTCTCCTTAACCAAACCCTGATTTCTGAGTGGCAATACCACCATTCCTGATCCTGCAGACTCAAAACTTATGAGTTATCTTGGATTTCTTCCTCTTATTCAGTTGCTACATCCTATATGTCACCAATTCCAGCAGGCACTACAACTACCACTGCAGTTGCGACAAACTTTCCCCAAATACCAGGCTCATTTCTAGCTCCATACCCTTGCTCTTGCTTTTCCACTTGCCTAAAATGCCTCCCTGGGCCTCTCTGCCTGTCTTAGTGCTATTATAGCAGAGTCCAGGTGCCTGCCTCCTCTATGAAACTTTAGAAAATTCTTGCCTTTTATGAGTACTGTAACATTTATATTTAAACAAAATCACCTTACACGTTTGCTTTGCTTATTTCACAAGTCCTGTCTTCCCTAAAGCACAGTATTGTATATTGCTCAGTAGCACGAATGACACAGTTCTGGGCACCCCAAGCTCATATACTGGTCAAGCAATGTTTTTGTGAACAGGTGTATACATAGGGTGGGCCACAGTGGTAGTCATGATTGGCTACGTATAGGTGAGTAGAGATTGATTCTCTAGGCATAAGCCTCTAGCTATATATAATTTGTAATTTATACATAATTTTTTGCCAAAGCCTACCTCCTTTTCCCATTTAGCAAATATAGCTGTTTTGCCTCTCCTTCTCCCCAGAGGTTTGGAAAAGAGAAATACAAATAAAAACCCGATAAATACCAATGTCAAAATAAAATATACAAAAGCTTGGATTTCAAGCACAAAAGATTTAAGTGTGGCCAATAATTGTTTTTAAAAAGTGGAAACCATGTGTTAAGGGTTTCAGAACCATCTCAATTTCATAGATAAGTCCTAGCAATAACCAAAATGTTGACATTTAAATTTGTTTTGAATGGAAAACAAAATTGTCTCGGTTATACTGACATTAAAAGGAAATAATGCCAGTGGAATAGGGGGCAAAGAGACTGGAGATGATGGTCTGAGTTACTGAGTCACTACAAAGAGGCGTATGGAGTCACTACAAAATATTCTCAGAAGAAAGGCAGTGTGATGTGCTGCGGTGACCCAAAGGTCAACATGCTGGACATCAGCAGGATGAGCCTGGGAACAACCCCTCAGCACATTATCCTGGATTTGTGTGTGCTACCATTCAGAGGGCATGCAGGCTCAGAGAAAGGCAACTGCAGTGATCAAGTGACAGAGAAGCCACCATATGAACACAAACTAACAACATCTTCAGCACAAAAAAAGCAAAGGCTGAGTGAGAGGGATTCTAATCAAAGCCTATAAAATCACAGGTTTCATAATGTGATTCTTAGAAAACTTGGTCTCAACATTTTCCTTGGTCAAATAAGTTTGGGAATCTTGGAGAGTCATAAAGTACATTAGTGTAGTAACCGTTCTGGCAAGGTATGCGGTAAAGAAATTTTATGTTAACATTTCCCAAATTTATTTGACTAGAGAACATTTTATTTATTTGCACATGATACTTGTTGACAAAATTCAGGACTTCTGGAACTAAGATGAATCTTTTAAAACCTCAACATAGAATTACGTACAAGGTGCAATACAATATATGGAATATAAACTTGTGCAATTCAACTCAAAGAATACTGCCAGCTGCAAATACAAATGAATTTCAAAAATGTTTCGATAACTGCACAACTTTATCATCCACTAGAAGAGATTGTCCCCATGAGGGTCACCTTGATTTCAGGGCCAGAGAGCACACTAGCCAAGACAGACAATTTCTTAGTAAGGCATTTTGTAAATTAGGTTCTAAATGGATGACATAAGATAGAAGGGCTTCCTTAGGTAGTAATCTAAGTAAAACTATCATTTTTCCTTTACAGAATAAATTCTTTTGTGTGTTTTTTAAAAAAAGTATTGTTTGCTTTAATTGCCAGGTTGATGAACAGTTTTTGAACATTGGTTAGTTGAATACACTTATTTTATTAGAAGTCAATTAATAAACTTGTCCAATTACAATGAGTGAAATTACCAAGAACACAGGCTCAGGCCTGCGTATAAATCCTGAGTCTGCTACTTACTAGCTTTGTAACCTTGGATCAGTTAACGTTCTCTACCTCAGTTTCCTGAGGTGTAAAATGAGAATTAAAGAACATATTAATCACGATAGTCTTTAGCATTTCCTATGTATTTACATATATTGACTCATTTAATTTTCACAATCTTCATAGGGCACTATGAGGTAGGCTGTATTATTATCATCCCCACTTAAAGGTGAGGAAAAGTAAGGCACAGAGACGTTAGATAACTTGCTCAAGGTCACACAGTGGGAAAGTTGTTGAGCTTGATTCTAACTGGGGCAGATTACATGTACCAGGCATATAAGTGCTTAGTAACTAGCTTATAAGCAGCTTGCCATAAATGTTAATAATTTTGTTCAACTTTAATTCAATGCCTGGAGCTGTAAAAGGCAGCCATGACCATTAGAAAAATTAGTGAACCTCATTCTGGAATATGAGATTGACTACCACCAATAACAAACAAAAGGTATTTTTCTTCCTGAAAGTGCCTAAAGGCACTATATGCCATCACCAAATATTAATATAATAATGAGAAGAACAGCCGTTCCTGCTTCATCAGGATGGGGCATACTAGCCACAAACAAACAGTAATTGAAAATGATATATGGTATAAAATTGAAACAAGAGAAAATTTAGATGGGTCCAATGTAATTGCACATGAAAATTTTCCAACGTTCATCAAGATCAAATTAATTATAGAAAGATGTGCCCTGTGATCCCTACACATCTTTAGGTAAAAACGGAGGCTGCTGGCGTGCACATAACAGATAGTTGCACTGGATGGGGGCCCTATGTGTGGGGAGACTTGGGTTGGAACTGACTTGGGAGAAAAGAGCAAAGCATCAACACTTCAAGTAGCACCTTGGGAACGTTCCCTTTCCAGTACTGCCATACCTGCCTGGCTTCAAAACTACACCAAGTAGAAAACCAAATCAAAGACACGAACACGGACGGGCTGTGGAGGCGGCACGGCATATATTGTGCTTTGATTTAGAGTCGCTTCCAAAATCCACGTGTGATTCCTAGACTTGTGAGTTGGAAGATCTGTACTTTTATCCTTGGCACGTTTGACATACCTCGAAATAAAATTACTGTTACATATATTTTTACTGTCTGATATGGAGACAAGGAGACCCGAGGAAACTTGCATTCTGGATACCTAAAGTGATACATCCGAACTTGAATAAACACTGAAGTCCTCCAATTCCCCTTCCCAGTATCCAACAAATAGCTACCTAAAAGCCTTTGTAGAAAGTAGCAGCAGCCAAGCTTAAGAGTGATACTTTTTCAGATACAGTATAACACTGTTTCTGCAAAAGGTTACTCACATGAATATAATGTTTCTTGGGCTAATTAATCCGCCTTGAGAACAGCTAGGCTAAAACTTCCAGGTCTCCCACCCTGGGCCACTCAAGCCAGGAACGCGATGTGAGCCCGGGGTGAGCCGAGGGGCATCCCGGGCCGAGGTCACTCGAACCGAAGTTAGAGGCACGGGCCGGCAACCGGAAGTGGTCCAGGGAGAGTTGTACGAGATTCGGGGGCTGTGACTTGGAAATAAAACAAAATAAAATAAAACCTTAACTGTTTGGGGACTGACTTTCAAAAGAGCGTCCCCCTGGCTCAAGAGGCCGGCGTTCGCGGAGATGTCGTCGTAAAGGGCTGTCCCCCAAGCGTGTAGGCCGCGCACGGGTC
Source organism: Cacajao melanocephalus (assembly GCA_963573385.1). Lineage (NCBI taxonomy): Eukaryota > Metazoa > Chordata > Mammalia > Primates > Pitheciidae > Cacajao > Cacajao melanocephalus. Next base: position 22,325 of record CAUYLG010060564.1, read on the forward strand.
TCCTTAGCGGGCGGGCAAAATGGGCGCCGGTACTCGCGAGGCGCCTGCCCAGGCGCCCGGGCGCCGTTCAGAGTACGCCCGCCTGCGGCCCCAGAGCGCCGCCTCCCTGCCACCCCCGCCGCCCGGCCTGACGCCCGGACCGCGGCCGGCCACCGCCCTCCGCCCCGACGGCCACGCCTGCCCCAACCCTCGCGGGCGTTTCCCAGGTGCTGCTGGGGGGGCCCCGCCCCCGAGCCCCGAGGCCCGCCCCCGCGCGCCAGCCTCGCACCCGCTGCCCCCACCTCGCCCCCTCAGCCCCGCCCCCTCAGCCCCGCCCGCTCTCTAAGCCCCGCCCCCAAGGAACCCGCGCGCCGAAGGCCAGGCCTGGGCGGAGCGCAAGGCGCGAGCGCTGGGGAGGCTGCGCCGCAGCACCCGGTTGGTCAGAACCAAGTGGGCCCGAGGCGGACGTGAGAAGGGTCGGGCCAAGATGGCGGTGCAGGTGGTGCAGGCGGTGCAGGCGGTTCATCTCGAGTCTGACGCTTTCCTCGTTTGTCTCAACCACGCTCTGAGCACAGAGAAGGAGGAGGTGATGGGGCTGTGCATAGGGGAGGTGAGTAGGTCTGTCAGCCTGGCTGGAACCCTGCTGAGCAGTCCCAGTGTCTCCCCGGGGTGGGTGCCGACAGCTCCCAGGACTGCGGAGGCCACAGGCATCCTCGATTTAGGTCCTTGGACACCCTTTACATGGCTCTGTCGCGGGGATTCCCGTTTCTTCTGGCCGCCTGACACTTGTTTAGTCTCCTGCGAGCCCCCAGCGGTCTGCACAGGCCCCGGGAGCCTTGCCTTTTCTCCTGTATCCTGGGGCTTCTCTTTGGATCTGCGCTTTTCGCCCGTTTACCAAAACTGCAACGCAGGTCAGAAAGACTCTGGAGTATAATGAGGACGTCCGGGTATTGCCACGCAGCAGCTGACCACGGTTAGAACCCCTTGCCTCGCCCCTAGTCTTCCGTCTAGGTAGCAGAGATATGAACCAAAGCATTTGGAGGGTATCGAAGAGTCTAACTAGAAGGTGCGGGGCTTGAAGGAAGCAAAAGTTTCTGCTGCATTGTGCTGCAGAGGGGCCAAATAGGATGAGGAAATACAGTATAGCTGTTTACAGTTTAAAGTAATTCTTCAGTCTTTCATGCCGTGTACATGAACACATGACCGAATTGTCATATAATCTGCATCCATGTACCTCAAGCATAATGTAATCAATAATGTTTTCTGCTTTTTCCCACTTTAGTTGAACGATGATACAAGGTAAGACTATATTTGTTTACTCATATCCTATAATCTCTTATTCATTGTTAACTCAAAATTATCGCGACTTTGGCAATACTGTGTCCGGATCGTGTCTTTAATTAATTATCATTACCACTCCGGGGCTCCCTCAATGATACCATTCGAATTCCACCCCAACCCTGAACTCTGGTTTCTGCCTTACCTCCTATTGAGATATGACATAAACGTCTTAATAAGCATTATCATAATTGTTGGGTTTTGGGGGTTAGACAGGGTCTCACTCTGTCACCCAGGCTGGAGTGCAGTAGTGTGATCTCGGCTCACTGCAACCTCCACCTCCCAGGATCAAGCGATTCTCATTCCTCAGCCTCTTGAATAGCTGGGATTACAGGTACCCGTCACTACACTCAGCTACTTTTTTTCCTTTTTGTATTTTTTGTACAGACAGGATTTCACCATGTTGGGCAGGCTGGTCTCGAACTCCTGGGCTCAAGCAGTCTGCCTGCCTCAACCTCCCAGAGTGCTGGGATTACAGGCATGAGCCACCATGCCTGGCCTTGCTCAATGTATTTCATGTTCTCTCTCTCCCCTGAAATTCCAATGAGATATCAGTAATTTTTTTTGTGACAGAGAACATATAGAGGCATTTCCCCGTTGATCCATTCCTTCATGTAAATTGACAGTGTGGCATTGCCTTTCCTCCTGGTGAGCCTCACAGTTATCTCAGAGATCCCCAGTAGCTTCAATGCTTGAGGTGGTGAAACCTTTGGGTAACATTTTAATTTAAACTTCAAATCATGCCATAGTGTACTTTTCAGGCCCACCTCCTTAATACCCAGGATTCCAGGAATTTAGCTTTGTCCATGATAACTTTATACACTCAGCCATTTGTGCATGTGTCCCAGATTGCTTCTAACAGATATAGAGAGTGCAGCTCCAGCCTTAATTGAGTTTCCCTCCTCTTCTTTGGTCTCTGCTAAGATTTCATTGCCAAAACAATTGTTATTTTGCTTTAATCCCATTTTTATATTCCAAACCCCACTTTCTTTTTTTTTTCTAATTTGTTCCCAATAGGAGTGACTCCAGATTTGCATATACTGGAACTGAAATGCGCACAGTTGCTGAAAAGGTATGTGTGCTACAATTTTGCGTGGTGGAAACTTGCAGTTGGGGAAAGATTTCTGTAATCCAGTGATCTCAGCCAGAGTATCTGGTTTCTGGCTGGATGAGATATTCTTTCTAATAAAATCAGATGAAGAGTCTACCTACTGGGAATGGGACCTAATTTTCTGTTCTTTGTAGCAAATTGTTCTACTTGATCAAGGTTAGTAATCACTATCAGTACCACCCTCTTGCTGCTCTCCTTGCTGTCACTGCCTGTTTTCTGGCCCTTTTCCCACTTTCCTTGAGACTTTGGCATGTGGTTCACATCACTATTACCTCTTTATCCCAATCCAGCATCTACTCATGCAACCCTCTCTTCTTAAACAGGCAGATTAACCATAGCATCATAGTTCTTAGCCTACCTTGACTTTTTTCCTGTCTGCACTCCTACACCACCTTTCCTGGCATGCTCTAGCCTTGATGGTCTAGTGCAATGCTTCTTACCTAATCATGGCATAGGACTAGTTAATTTTTTCCCCAATCTGTCATAGACCGATGCTTTTGTAAAACACAATAAAGATGAACCACTTCCCCTTCTCCCACCGTGTCATCAGGCCTCAACTTCATCTACTTATTACGACTATTTACAAACTTTTCCACCTTAATCACTTTGCATCTCTTCCCATATCAGAGAAATAAGTTATCTTCCTATCCAAAGCTGCAGCTTCTTCAGAGACCTTGTTTATCAGATGTTGTTTCTTTTTTTCTTTTTTTTTTTTTTTTTTTTGAGACAGAGTCTCACTCCATCACCTGGCATCAGGCTAGAGTACAGTGGTGCGACCTCGGCTCACTGCAACCTCCGCCTCCCGGGTTCAAGCAGTTCTCCTGCCTCAGCCTCCCAAGTAGCTGGGACTACAGGCATGTGCCACCATGCCCTGCTAATTTTTTTTTTTGTATTTTTAGTAGAGATGGGGTTTCACCATGTTGGCCAGGATGGTCTCGATCTCTTAACCTCGTGATCCACCCGCCTCAGCCTCCCAAAGTGCTGGGATTACAGGCGTGAGCCACTGCGCCCAGCTGTTCTGTTTCTTTTCTGGGTCTTTTCCCTGTCACCTGATTCTTTTCTCTTAGGATAAAAATATGCTTAAATTACTCTCATTTTCAGAAAGGAAAGCTACTTCTTAATCCTGTGTCTTCCTGTAGTCACTACTCTTATATCATTCCTTTAATAGCCAGACTTCTTAAAAGAATAGGCTACAATTACTACACTTTAACTTTCCCCAGTCAAACCCACTGAGGTCTGGTTTCTAATTCTACTTTTGGTGGATTATTTCCTGGTGCTCATCTTAATCTTTCTCCTTGAATCTCTGAATTCTCATGAGTTTTTCCTGGTTTTGCTGTATTGCCTTTATTCCTGTTTCCCCCTTTCCTTTATAGACTCCTCTTCTTCCTCTATCTATGCATTAAATATTACTCATTCCTCTTAGGCACTGAAATTTCTGACTAAAGCAGGAAAGAGAGAAAGACACAATTCACCCTGGGCATCAGTTACTAAGACACATTCCAAATCTTAATGATGTAATTTTATTTTTAAGATTTCATGCCCTTGTCTTGAGTTTTATGTCAGTTTGTACTGTCTAAATTAGATTTTAAACTTTATTAGTTAAGCTGCCTTTTTAGTGTTGCATAGTGCATTTTTTATCCTTTTATTTTTAGCCTTTCTGTGTACTAGTATTTAAAATGTATCTCTTATTAGCGGTAAATACTTTTAAAAAATCCAGTGTGATAATCTTTTTAATTGGAGTATTTAGTTAAAAAAAAAACAAAAATAAATCACAAAAAAAGATATCTAATGTGAGCCATGAATGCAAGCCATATATATAATTTTAAATTGTTTAGTAATCACAGTAAAAAGGAATAAATGAAATTAATTTGAAGCGTGCATTTTATTTAACCTAAGTATCTGAAGGATTATTATTTTAATATGTAGTGAATATTAAGAAATGTTGAGATATTTTACATTTCTTTTTTTTTCTTTTTTGTGTTGTCTTTGAATTCCATATGTATTTCACACTCGCTGCACATCTGAAATCAGACCGGTGTTGCACGGTGAAAATCTATAGCTTGTTTCAAAAGCTTCCTCTCAGATTTCACCCTTGTCCCTTCAGCATCTGGTAATGCTAAGCCCACTCTTTCCCTTGACAGTCTTGTACCATTTCATTGTTCTGGTTTTGCCTTCTTTGTCTTCCTAAATGTGGCCACTCCTCTTGATTCAGGCCAATACCTCTGCTCCTTTCTCCACAGTTAATTTGTCCACTCATAAAAGCTTTATTGATTCCTGCATTGATTCTGTTTGAGTCTAAGCTATAATCCCACTTGCCTGCTAAAAATTGCCATATTGTATATCTCTCATCCCAGATTATCTCATCTGAAAACAAGCTCATCTTCTTTCCTTCTTGACCCTTTCTAAACTTCAGTCTGCCTTACATCTTCTACCTAGTTTCAACTTTGAAACTTTAGAGTCGTTTTTGGCAGTTTCCTGTCCACCATCACCCATGGTCCATAAGCTACCAAATCTTGTAGATTCATTCTTTTTAATGGGTCTCAAATCAGTTTCTTCCATCTATGCCATCTGCTTAGCCCAGTACTTCATTGTTACCTCATGTACAGTTTATCTGAAATAATTTTTTTCTTTCCAGTTCATCCTGCAAATCATGGCTTGGCATTTGAGGTCTTGTGCATTCTCACTCTACCTTTCTTAGATTTGCCATCTGCCATTTCACCTCAAGCTCTGTATCCAAATCAGTTGGCTAACTTGTCTCCCAGACACCTCATTCACACTTTACTACTTCCATTTGGCAGCTGTAGAGACCTGTAGAGAATCTGTTGCCCCCCTCTCCCACAGTAATCAAGGAATAAATATATTTGTCTGCCTTTTCTATGTAGATGTTTTCTTTTTTAGATTCATATTCTGCTTATGTAGAAGATTATTTTTCTAATATAAGTGAGTTCTTTCCTCTGAGCTCCTGTATTAGTCTGTTACCACACTGCTATAAAGAACTCCTGAGGCCAGGCGTGGTGGTTTATGTCTGTAATCTCAGCACTTTGGGAGGTGAGGCGGGCCTGAGGTCAGGAGCTTGAGACCAGCCTAGCCAACATGGCTACTAAGAAATACAAAAAGCCAGGCATGGTGGCGTGTGCCTGTAATCCCAGCTGCTGGGAAGGCTGAGGTGGAAGAATCACTTGAACCCATGAGGTGGAGGTTGGAGCCAAGATCAGACCACTGCATTCCAGCCTGGACAACAGAGTGAGACCCTGTCTCAAAAAAAAAAAAAAAAAAAAGAAAGAAAAAAAGAAAAAGGAAAACTCCCTGAGACTGGGTAACTTATAAAGAAAAGAGGTTTAATTGACTCACAGTTCCATGTGGCTGGGGAGGCTTCAGGAAACTTATAATCATGGTGGAAGGTGAAGGGGAAGCAAGGCACATCTTACATTGTGGTAGGAGAGAGAGAGAGACAGCGAGTGGGGAAGTGCCACACTTTTAAACCATCAGATCTCCTGAGAACTCACTCTCACATTATGATGAGAACAGCATGCAGGAAATCCAACCCTACAATCCAATCACCTCTCACCAAATCCCTCCCCTGATACGTGGGGTTTACAATGTGAGATGAAATTTGGGTGGGGACACAGAGCCCAGTCATATCAGCTCCTATGGCATTGACTTACTACATTATCTTAGTGGAGTTTCATGAATGATAACTTGCCACTCAACCATGTCAGCACATTGAACCCTTTGTCAGCACTCTGATTTATGTTCCTTTGTATGACACAGTGTTTTGTGCATAGTTGTAAGTCAAATAATTACTAGTTGATCATTCTAAAAGTCCTTCCTTCATCTAAATATTAGCATATGTATTTTATATTTTGTGTCTGAAATGTATATATTGATGTTGGGTGTCTTTTATTTGAAGCATTTCATTATTCATGAGAAAAGTGTCAGCTTTCTAAAATGGAATATTTAATCTGATTTTGTAATAAAATGCAATTCAATAGTTGAAGGGGGCTGTTTTATTGGAGAGAGCCATAAGTAACCATTTTTGTGGATTTTCCTTTAGGTCGACGCTGTCAGAATTGTTCACATTCATTCTGTCATCATCTTAAGACGTTCTGATAAGAGGAAGGACCGAGTTGAAATTTCTCCAGAGCAGCTGTCTGCAGCTTCAACAGAGGCAGAGATATCCTTATTGGTCAATAGAAGCTTTTATGTGCTCTGGGGTTGCTGGGCCACATTGGTCTGCTCGCTGCAGTCATCCTGCTTTAGGTGGTTTCATAAATTTTCTTTCCTTAGATCCAGTTGTTTGGTTATTAGAATTTCTCTCTATTTCTCCTTTTGAGTGGCTTATATTGTAATAATTAGAAATTTCTGACATTCCTGCTCCTAAATGCCAAAAGATCTCAGGGTCAAACACTGACAATGAGCTCTGTGTGGAGTCTCCTCCATCTTTCTCCCTAGTCTTCTCTCCATTCCTCCCTGCCCCTCCTTCCAGTTTTCCTAGTATCATTTAATTTCTAGGCCTTTTACTATCTTGGTCTCTATCCTCTTGAGAGATTCTCATTTGTGACTTCCTCTCAAAAAATGCAATCTTGGGAACTGAATGCAATATTTCATGTTAAATGTAACCCCAAATGATCAAAAATGGGGCATTTGTTTCCTGTGATTTGTTTCTGTATGATTCAGAATGCCCTGGCTGGTGCCTCTTAAGTGAATATGAAGGTGATCCCCATGTTGCTTGAGTGCTGGGCAGAGTTACCTTTTATTTTCTTGAGGGTTCCTTTCCCTGGCCTCCAACAGTTTCCTCACATGCTTCTGCTCATCAGTTATCTGCTGAATACTCAAGTGCGGATATGCAGGATATGTCTCTGCAGCTCTCCTCTCGGGACCTCTGCCCTGCAAACTTCAGCTGCAATTACTATTTGTTAAGCACTTACTAGGTGGCAGGCACTATGCTAAACACCTTGTGCTCTGAAACATTAGTCCCCTGCTTCAGTCTGCAGCTGAAGAAATGGGCTAAGAGAAGTTAAGTAGTTTCTCTTGGCATTTGAAAACTAGAAAATATATCCTAGAAATATTGTTTCTCAGACTTACTTGCATAAAAAGGATTATTATGTTTTAATATAAGTAATTTTCAGAAAACTAATCCGCATTTTACAGGATAACTATGGATTATATTTTAACTTTTTTTGGCTTTAAATGGGCATTATGGGGAAACTCAGCATTAACCTTCTTTCATTCTTTTGTTGCCATTAAATTGCAGTAAGTTTATTTAAACTTCAGGGTGCTTCCTGAGCCCTTATTAGCATCAAATTTTGTTCCCACATTTTCAAAGTACCTTGACAGACACACAGGTTGGCTGAACTGACGGGTCGCCCCATGAGAGTTGTGGGCTGGTATCATTCCCATCCTCATATAACTGTTTGGCCTTCACATGTTGGTAAGTATTAATGGGGTTGCAATGTTTATTGTTCTCAGAAATTAATATCATGTTTCCTTCTTTATTATATAGGGTATGGTTATTTTAAATCAAAATTTGTCCTTAAGCAGTTGTTATTATTTTGATTTATTTTACTGTGTATTAAAAGTAATGATTTATGTCATATTGGTTGTTTTAATAAGTGTCAGTTGATATAAAAAAATTAAACTGTTAACTAAAAATTGCTGATTGCTGAATATCATTACTGTCCAGGATACTCCCTCTCTGCAGACTTAAAAGTGTTAAAGGGTAAAATTTGCAAAATTGATTTTTACAAATGCTGTTTACATATAGTCCATTGGGGGCTCTCAATATACACCTTTATCCTTCTAATCAGTGCAATGTAGCTAAATTGCTTTCTGTCTACCTTTACCCCTTTTTGAGAAGCATAGTTGTTATTGTTTTTTTTTTGTCTGTATCTACCTCTCCAGAAAGAAGGAGGATAACTTGGGAAGAGTGAACTAATATTCATGAGCACCTAACTATGTGCTAATGGTTTACAAATGTTTTCTTCTCTAATCTATGTGGTAACCTGTGAGTTTTCTCCCATTGTACACAAGGGTAAACAGAGACTTAGGTGAACTAAGTAAGTGGCAGAGCTGAGGTTAGAACCGAGGTCTGACTCCCAAGTCTGTTCTTTCCACTGTGATACTACTAGTCATATGGGTTTGGGTTGATAGCAAGTTCTATATTCATCTACACTGTGATACGAATGGCAAAAAATCATCAGTGGTGCAGTCCCAGACTTTAATGAGACACGACTGGTCCTAAGAAATAGAGTATTAGTTCTCAGTCTTGGGTGGGTGACAATATTTCTCAGAATTCACCTGAGAAAGCTTTTATAAAATGTGCTTGCCCCAAATTAATGTTTCCTAGATCCTAACTTGGACCTACTGTAACAACCTCTGGGAGTAGGTATTAGGTGGGGATATTGTTGAACACCTCCAGTTAAATACTGATTTAGAATAAGGGAGATGACAAATCTACCTTCTCCCAGATTTGCCAAATGTTAAAATTTTGTAACATTTGCTGTATCATTCTCTTTCTGTGTATATGTATATAGGTGTGTATGTCTGAGGATAATTTTTTCCTGAAGTATTAGAGACTAAGTTGCAGACATGGAATTTCCTAAACACAAAGAAATTATCTTACATAACTACAGTACATTTATAAATATTGGGAAATTAACATTCATATAATACTATTATTTAAATTGATAGCAAGTTCTATATTCATCTACACTGTGATACGAACGGCAAGTTCTACATTAAATTACAGACCTTATTCAGATTCTTTAATTGGTTCACTAATGTCCCAGTAAAGGTTGTTTTTATAGCTATTAATCTATTCCTGTAAAGCCTTAATATCACTGAATAAATTCAGTGTCTGATTTGTTTTCCTGTCACTGTCAACACTGAAATCAGATTGGCCTCAAATTTTTCCCATGGTAGTGCCATCAGCCAAAAAGAACGAAGTACCAAGCACTAATGAAGAAAAGTTTGACACATATATTCCTGAACAACTATTGTCACTATAGCAGTAAGTTAGAATGGAAAATAAATACATAAAATTTGGTGGTAGAAAGAAATTCCCTATGAATTTAGGGGGAGAAAACCTTATAATTCTCTGAAGCAGAGTACCCAGAAAGTTTCAGACTTCAGAATAATTGAATTCTCTCAGGGGAGAAGATCTGAGCCATTAAAGAAGAACCCGTGTAGGAGTTTGTAATGCAGCAGTAACAGTAGTGGGAGAATTTTAATCTTTATAGCAGTTTTAAAAAAAGGGATATTGCAGAATGTAACTGAAAAAATCAACTCTAAATTATGAAATGATTAAGGAGCCAAGTGCAATAATTCAACACAAAATAGATTTGGAGTCTAGAGTATAGAGATCTTACCTGAACAAATATTAGAATATACAATAAAAGCTATGTGTGAAGAAAGTTTAGAGTTATCATAGCATGAGGGTTGGGAATACCAGCTTTGGATTTAGTTGAGGACCAGATCTGTGTTAGAATCTTGTTTCAGTCACTTACTAGGTGAGAAAATATTTTAACTTGTCTGTACCTCTCTCGTTTCCTCTCTGTCAGAGAAGAACATATTCTCAGTCTCAGAGTTGTAAGGAGCAGTGTATGAAATCATGTATATGACACCTTGTCCCACACTTACCATGGTAGCTGTTGTTCACCTATAAAATGAACAACAAAAGAAAGACACAAAAGCATTTATTTGTAAAACTCTCAAGGACATGGAGAGAGTATATTAAATATCTAAGTTGAAGGGCAGACAACATTCAAAGGATTAACCATGAGGATACATCAGGTCTCTCACCTGAGATCTCAAAAATATTTATAGGCCGGGCATGGTGGCTCACGACTGTAATCCCAGCACTTTGGTGGGATGAGGCAGGCAGATCGCTTTAGGTTAGGAGTTGGAGACCAGTCTAACATCAAGATGAAACCTTGTTTCTACTAAAAATGTAAAAATTAGCCGGGCATGGTGGTGGGTGCCTGTAATCCCAGTTACTGGGGAGGCTGAGGCAGGAGAATTCAGTTGAACCTGGGAGGCGGAGGTTGCAGTGAGCTGAGATCACACCACTGCACTCCAGCCTGAGCGACAGAGTGAGATTCTGTCTCAAAAAAAAAAAAAAAAAAAAAATCAATAATGAAATTATGGGTACAACTAAAGAAAAATAGTTGCTCAACTGAGCTGGCATTCACACTCGTCTCCAAACAGCCTTTTAAGAACTATTGCCCTATAAATGTATGCAATTATGATTTGCCAATTAAAAATAATATTTAAGAAAGTAAACAAATGGGGAAAAAGGAATTGAGTCTAAAAGAGGAAGTGTATTGCAAACCTCAGAGAAGAAGTGAGCAATGAATAAAAACTGTAAGTACCTTTTATAGGAAAAGAATTTCAAGCTGTGGTAAAGAATGACAAGTGAGAAAGAGTGAAATCTTCTTTTCTGTTAAAGAAAGGGTATAATTTTAGTTGGGGAGGGAGAGGGATGTGACCATTTCAATGCTTTTTATGATAAGGCAATTAGTGCAGTTAGGTTAAGTTCCAATGGGCTAGGTAAGACTGGTTTAAACACATTTTAAAGGGATCATTCCATAAAATGATTCTTCAAGAAATTTACTGGATACCTATATGGAATAATAAGGTCATGGCTCCTGCTATCCCAGACCTTAATGATTTTGTTGGGGGAACAACACAGTACTAAAGGGAAAACAACGAGTAACATGATAAAGAAGAAATGGGATGTAGTCCACATAAAACATTTGTATGGACAAATATAAACAGGGTAAGCACCTATAAAAATAAAAGCCAGCTGGGCATGGCGGCTCACACCTGTAATCCCAGCACTTTGACAGGCCGAGGCGGGTAGGTTGCCTGAGCTCAGGAGTTGGAGATCAGCCTGGGTAACATGGTGAAACCCTGTCTTTACTAAGATACAAGAAATTAGCTGGGCCTAGTGGCATGTGCCTGTGGTCCTAGCTACTTGGGAGGCTGAGACAGGAGAGTTGCTTGAATCCAGGAGGCGGAGGTTGCAGTGAGCCGACATCATACCATTGCATTCCAGCATGGGCGACAGAGCAAGACTCTGTCTCAATAAACAGATAGATAGATAGGTCTTGAGATTAGGAAAAAACAATAATAAGATGTTATTAAAGGCAAGCTGCAAACCTAAAGACTTGAACAAAAACTAACAAGCTAGGTTAAAATAAAATATTTTTCCCCTATCTGTATGGGGAAAATAAAGATAGCAGTCATCATCAGCTAAAGGGTGAGAGAAGATAGGTCATTCATTCTATAACAAAAGGCACAGTAACTAAGGAAACTCTAATGAGGCTGAATTATGTTCCCTACCATAGCAACATACATGTACACAGGATAAAATTTAACGTGTAAATAATGGAAACTAGTTGAAATAGAAGAGCTTGATAACCCACTTTCAGAATTTATTCATTCCTTCAAAAGAGCACAAAGTGAGGTGGCCTTGGGTTGAGGTTGGCAGTGGAGGGTGGAGAGAAGAGTGAACAAAAGCAAGGGTGAACACAAAGACTTTAAAATTTCATCTTAAGAGAATTTTAGTCTAACAGAAAAATTTCAAGAATAGTATGAAGAACCAGATGCAGCAATTGTTAACCTTTGGTCACACATGCTATTTGAGAGTCAGTTGCAGCCATGATGCTCCTTTACCTTTAAATACTTCATTGTGCATTTCTCAAGATCAAGGGTGTTTATTTACATAACCACAGTGCATTTGTCAAAATAAGCACATTTAATAAGTTCAGTAATATTGTGTAAACCACAGAACTTACTCACATTTTGCCAGTTAAATGTGCTTTATGGCAGTATTTTTTTTTTCTGATCCAGGATCCAATCTCAGATCATTCATGGCATTTAGCCTTCATGTCACTGTAGTCTCCTTTGCTCTTGACCAGTTCCTCAGACTTTTTTTCCTTTTTCATGACATAGACAGTTTGGGAGATGGAATATTGCTCCATTTGACTTTGTCTGCTGTTTGCTTATGACTAGATTCAGGTTATGCACTTTGGCGTGTGGTGCTAGGCCCTTCTTAGTGTCTCCCATCATGACGTGTGGTTTCTCTGCCACATGCTAACATTTTCATGCGGCTCATGAGGCAGAATTAACAAATGTGAGTCAAATGGGAAGAAGTGATAACAAGCCTCTTTCAGCATGTCCGTTTGTTGAACAGATACTGAGGACTTGCCCATGCTAGTTTGTAATAATGTCTGCAAAGCCAATTCCAACATTGGGAAGCTGTGCATGTTCCATGATATCTCTGATCAGTATGTTTCTACTTTCTGCAAAAGCAAACCCTTTCATTTTCAAACCTCTGAATTCCCCATTTCTGCCTTCACATTCAGTGGATAACATTGCTTCCCACTTTAATAGAGAAAACAGGAAACATTAGAAAGGAATTTCATCTGTTTCTCTTGATTCACCTATTTGTCACTGTGCCCTTCTTCCCCTTTTCCCTCCTCTGTTATCTCTGCCTTCTACTTTCTCAAGAACCTTACACTGTTTGTTATGCCCCTCTTTTTTTTTCACATCTACATACTTTTCCACTATACTGGATTCTTCCCATCATTTATTATTTCTTTCAACAAATAAACTTGAGTGTCTACCATGTGTCAAAGTGCTGAAGATGAATGAGAGAAACAAGGTGCCTGCCTTCATGGAGCTTTCAAATGTGTTCACACTTCACATTGAGGAAAGCACAACCAAAACGCTCTATTCTGGCTTCTAGCTTCATTGCTCTATTAAAGTGGACCTTGCTAGAGTCATCAGTGGTATCCATGTTGAAAATCTAGTGACCATTTTAAAACCCCATCTTATAAAACATTGACACTGTCAAGTATTCTCTACTTACTGAAATACTTCCCAGCTAATCATGAGGAGTGTGTGGCTGTTTTGGGAAGATACTAAGCTGAGGGTCAGAGCTGAAATACCCAGTCCAAAACCAGATGGCTAGTAAGTAGCAGAGCCAGTATCTGAATTGAGTTTATCTGAGTCTAGAGCCTAGGATTTCTACAGCATCTCACTTTGATTGAGCAAGTGGGAATCCTATTCATGGAAGTAGGAAATGAAGGAGGAAACATAGGTTTGGTGGTGGGGATAGACATATAGTTCAGTTACATCATACACAGACTTAACATATCTGAATGTTACCTATATTGTACACGTTTGCAAAAGAAAAAGTGATATAAATAGTGCAGACTATTTCATAAATCTCACGAGACTTGGTACTATTTGTAGAAGTTATTCTATAATTTATTTACAAGTAAAGTGAATAAAATAAAGTGATTTAAATAGTGCAGACTGTTTCATAAATCTCACAATACTTGGTACTGTTTGTAGACGTTATTCTTCTACCATTTATTTACAAGTGAAATAAAGTGAAAATTCACTATATTTCACTTGTAAATAAATGCTTATCCAAGGAGACATGTACCTGTAGTTATGTTCGTCATTTTAAGATCTGCTCAATTCTTTTTTTCTAGTACAAAGGTGAGTTTTAATGTCTTTGTTTAAAAAGTTTTTTTTTTTAAAGTGGGGTAGGCCAGGTGCAGTGACTCATGCCTGTAATTGCAGCACTTTGGGAGGCTGAGGTGGGAGGATTGCTTCAGCCTGGGAGTTCAAGTCCAGCCCAGGAAAGAATGTGAGATTCTGTCTCTTAATTTTTTGTTTTAAAATTAGCCATGTGTGGTGATGCATGTATATACTTTCAGCTACTCAGGAGGCCAAGGTGGGAGGAACCCTTGAGCTCAGGAGTTGGAGGTGGCAGTGAGCTGTGATTGCACCATTGTGCTCCAGCATGAGTGACAAAGCAAGACTTCATCTCTAAAATTTTTTTTTAAAGTAGGATATAAGAGATATAGTCAATTATTTTCAGATATATAAAAACATTTCCAGTGGGCTCCACATGTAATTTTGGAAAGATAGGCTGGATTCAGAGCAGGTCTGCCACTTTGCAAGGCACTACCCTTTACAGGAACATTTCCACCACGTAGCTACTAAAAGGAAATGAGAAGGCCTATTTCTGAAATGTTTCCATGTCCCCTTGGGTGAAAAACAGTTTCAGTTCATTCCTCCACTGACATTAAAAGAGAATATCTGTATTTCAGGCCAGAATAATAAAATGAATTTTTAATACTACATATGGCTACTTCATCATATTTCTTAGGAATGGTGCTATGTAATATCACTGTGCACAAAATCAGAGACTCTTCAAGAAAATCGGTTGTTAAATACTTGTGTAATTGCCCACAGAGGGGCCCAGTACATCCTGCAGCCTGCTTTATGCATGTGACATTTAGTCTAACAGCTTAACCAGCCCTCTGCTCTACTTGCCACACAGAAAAGCTGAAACCGCTGGTTTCCAGGTCAGTTTATGTGGTCCAATACCTGACCTGCTTTCTTCCTGAGAGACCCAACCAGAGGACTCTAGGGCCCTGCCAAGGAAACTGACCAAAAGAGCATCTCTCGGGTACCAGGCCTGAGTTCAACAGAAATCAGATAAGCAACCTCCAGCTTTTTGTCCCTGGGTCTGAAGTCACATCCTGAAGAGTTTCGTTACACCAGTAATGAAACCCATGCAGGGTTTCCTATTGCTTTCCCTTGTTAATTTCCAGTGAGGATAATGTCACCAGAAGGTTCCATCTCTCCATCTCTTTTCTCAGTAACAAGGAGAAATGAAACAGGCAATGGGATCTCAGGCAGGGTCTAGGCTTGAGCCTTGGGGCAGTTTACAGGGTTTCTGTCTTGACCACGGAGATCTTTACCAATTTGCTGGCTAGATCTATGGCTGCCTGGTTCCCCCAGGAATGCTCTGCCATTTCAGCTACTTGAATGACGCTGAGGAACTGCTCTTTGGTGATTTCATGAGGTTCTTTCCCTTTTAGGGTTCTGACAAAATGTCGGAAGCGCTCTCCGTATGAGTCTTGGTGGCAGGCCAGCCTGGGTATGGGAACAGAGGATGTACCCTGCCTAGTAATGCCCAAGGGATTCTGATTATCCATTTGCAGCTCACCTTAGGAACCTGTCTGTGGTCACATCTATCTGTCCAGTGCTGGCTGACGTCCAAGCTAACCTGGAGTGGCTTTCTCCAGCAACATGTAGGCGATGTACACATTGTGCAAGCAGTCTCATAGACAACCCGACCTGTGCGCCCTCCCTCCCTTCCTCCCTCCGTCCGTCCTGTCCCTCCTTTTCTACCCTTCCTTGCGCAGGCTAGACTGCAGTGGCATGATCTCGGCTCACTGCAACCTCTGTCTTCCGGGCTGAAGCGATTCTCCTGCTTCAGCCTCCGGAGTAGCTGGGACTACAGACGCCCGCCAGCACACCCGGCTATTTTTTTCGTATTTTAGTAGAGATGGGGTTTCACCATGTTGGTCAGGCTGGTCTCGATTTCCCGACCTCAGGTGCTGCCCACCTCGGCCTCCCAAAGTGCTGGGATTACAGGCGTGAGCCACCGCCCCTGGCCGCCCTCTTTCTTTAGGAAACCGGGAGACGCTGCTGCTCACAGCGCCATCTGGTTGATCCTTGTGTAAGAACTGGATTAAAGCGCTTGTAGAATCCAGAGTAAAGGCCTTCCCAATCTCTTGCCTTCCTCAAAGCACGACTGGGCAAGAAGCTGCCTGGTGACTCGAGTCACCCTTGTGTTGGCCACATACTAGGCTCTGAAGGCTCACTCCACTTTATGCAGCCGATCCTCAACACGTAGCAAGCAGCAGCTGTTCTCATCCATTATATCCCAAAGATGGCCAGGCTAATGCTCCGATGTCATTAAAGCATCTCATACCTCTGTTGGAGGCTTCTGAAATAAGTCTGGCTATTCTGGGGGCACCAGCGGCCTTTTCACTAAGAGAGCAGGAAAGGCTGAGAGGTGGCTGGCAGAGGTAGATAGCGTTGCATCTGCCTGGGAAGCAGAATGCCTCAGAGAATGAGCGGAGGCTGATGGAGCAAGGGTGACTGGTGCAGGGTCCGAGGCTGCTGAGATGAGGATGAGCGTCTGTAGGATGAGAGTTCCTCGCGGGCAGCAGTGGCTGGAGTGGTTCCCTCTGAGCTCAGGTAGTCTCCTAAGGCGTAGCCAATGCTCAGAGGTGGTACATCCACTAGGACGAGGTGCCAGAATGATCCCACCCAGAGAAGCTTCGCCGGCAAAAAGAGTACCCCTTCCCACAGGAGCAGATGCGGACACAAGGGTCTCCCCGGTCGGGGGTGACGAAGGTCAGTCTGAGCCTCTGGAGGCTCAAGGTCAGGGACTCTTGGTAGCCAGCGGATGGGCAGGGCTGGCTCGCTTTGGCAGGTATCACGGTAAAGGTATTGAGCTTGTGTGAAACATACTCTTAGTAGCATTCTTCTAACACAACCACGTTGAAATGTGAGGTAGACAATTGGATATATGGTTCTGACATTCAGAGTAGAAGTCTGGGATTAGAGTTTGTTGGGCAGGGGTTTGGAGTTGCTAGTGTAGATTTGAAGCCACGAAACTAGATGAAATTCCCCAGGGAGTGAGGGTAGAGAAATAAAAGGACTGAACACTGAGCCTGGGCCATGCCAGTATTTGCAGAGAGGGAAGATGGGAAGCACCCAGCGAAGGAGACAGGAGGTTAGAGACAAGTCGGAACCTAAGGCAAAGTGAAAACAGTGTTCCAAGGAAACAGTGATCAGCTGAGATCAGGTAAACTGAAGACCAAGAATAAATCACCGGTGACCTTGACAAAAAGCACTTTGGGTGACATGATGGGGATAGTAGTTGTTTTCAGTGGTTGCAGATAAAATGGAATGGAAGTAATGCTTATGAAGTGCCTTTTATGTGTGTTAAAAAGTTTGCAATTTTAAAATTACAAAAACCCTATGAGAGAAAGGATGATGTTTGTCCTTATTTAACTGACAAGGAAATAGGCTTAACAGTACCAAGAATTTTACCAAGGTCATATGGCAGTACAGAGACCATCTTTATAGTGCTGTATATTTTTAGCAATATTTTCAGCCAATATTTCCTTCATACTCATTGCTGGGTACTGTTTGGTCTCAGTCTTTATTTACGAAGACGTTGGGGAGAAGTCAAAATCCACTTGAAATAGGTATACATGCAAAGAATGTTGAAGAACAGATTGCCAAACTCAGTGAATGTAAGGTGTTGGACCAAACTGTGATTTTCAGTGTTTCATTGTGACGCCTGATCTTTTGTATCCTTTATAAACAATGGTCTGAAGGCTAAATTTAGCCTCTGTTTAGTTTTTGGCGTTTAATATTTTAATCCTTTCTAATGTTAGTATTTGGTGTGTGTTTATGATCTCTTTTCAAAAGTTCAGTAGCCATATCAAGCAGAATCCTATGGATAAAAAACAAAATCAAGTAACAACATAGGATGGTTTCTACTCTCTGGAATGTTGAATTTATATCACGATCACTTCTATACAATGGCTTCCTTCAAGATTTTCCTCCGTAATAGTTTCACACTTCTGTTCTTTAGTAGCAAGCCTAATAAACATATTCACTTTCCTAGAAGCTGCCCATCAAAAGGCTTTTTCTAGGAAATATTCTTTTCTCCTTCCAAAGCCTTTCTTTGAATCTCCATGGAGGATATTACCAAGTTCTGGGGTAACTGAAATGTTCAATTTCTCTTTGTAAACCACATTTCATAGCAGAGGTACTCTTGGGCTAGGCAGGCTAGAGTTATTAATAAGTTTTATTATTTAATGGCAGACTTTTCATAGTATTATCCTAACCTAGCAAAACATTTATACTTTGACATTGTCCTTAGGATATATTCCTGTTTTGCCTATACAATCTGAATCCTAGGGAGATTATATGTCACTGTTATCTTTAAATCTTCAAGTCTGTAAGATATAGTCTATTGACAGAAGATTTTTAAATTTTCATTTATTTTCAGATGTTCGCACACAAGCCATGTACCAGATGATGGATCAAGGCTTTGTAGGACTTATTTTTTCCTGTTTTATAGAAGATAAAAACACAAAGGTATTTTGTTTGTGTGTGTATGTGTGGTCTGTGTGTGTGTGTGTGTGTGTGTGTACACACAGAGTAGAGAAAAATCTCTTTGCAATTTTAATAGGATGGCCAGGAAAGGTTTCAATGAAAAGGGTCATTGAGTCAGGACCTGAAGAAGGTGAGGGAACAAGTCTTGTGGATTTCTTGGGGAAAGAACATTCCAGGCAGAGGAAATAGCCAGTGCAAAGACCCTAAGGTGAGTGTGGCATGTTGAGGAAACATCAGGGAAGTTGGTGTGGCTGCAGCAGAGTGAGGAAGACCATGACCATACATCCCAGTTTGCCTCTGTCAGTCCCAGTTTTGCCCTATTATCCTAGTGTCCTTCCCTCTTGGAGGCATCCCAGTTTGAATGATAACTCATTTAGTTGTCCTAAACAAGGTCCAGATCTTGTAAGGCCTTGGCTTTGACTGACTTGGGAAGTCACTGGAGGATGATTTTGTGTTTTAACGGGATCTCTGGCTTCTGTGTAGACTGAACAGTGGGCAGAGGGTGGGGGTGGAATCCATGGCATCAGTGAAACCTGTTAGGAAGATACTGCTGTAATCTAGACAAGAGATGATGGAGGTTTGGTCATGGTGGTAAGAGTGAAGATAATGAGAAGTGGTTAGATGCTGCATATAGTTTGATGGCTAGTGATAGTAACAACTACCATTTATCACCTACTGTATGGCATGTACTTATTAGGTGCTTTACATAAATATGCTGTAACCCTGACAAAAGCCCAGGATTATTATTCCCATTTTATGGATGAACAAACTGAAACTAAGAGAGGTTAAGCAATTTGATCAGTGGCCAGTCTTGCCATTCTCTATTTGAATTCTGTTTGAATTTTATGTTCACGTCAAGAGGTTATGATATGTGTCAGTTCAAACAAAAATTACTACTTAACATTGTAGGTATGAATTCTGCCAAGAATACCAACAGTGTCTTATTTAGTGCATTAGCTATATTCTTAGAATCTGTGTTATAATGAATATTTTCCATAAAATCACTTTTCCAGAAACATTAAAGTTCAGTACCTTGAACTTTATACATCATTTGAAATGCTTTCAACTTTGTCATCATACATTTATTTATTTATTGTCATCATAAGTAGTTGTTGAATACGTTTGTCAGCTTTCAGGATAGCAGTCTGAATGTTTAGGTTCTTGGGATCCTGGTTCTTGTGTTTGTTAACAATTCCCTGCTGTTACATGAGCAGATGTTTGGTTGTGACCATCTTATGTTGACTGAGCAAATGATCCTTTTTATAGAAATTGATTTATGGCAAAGTACATCTTTGGAATCTCTTTTAACCTTCTGCTTCTAGAGGGACCTTTGGGGTCTTTCTCAGTATTAATCTTTCTTTGTGTGACATTTCTTTCTTTCTTTTTTTCCTTTGATAGACTGGCCGGGTACTCTACACTTGCTTCCAATCCATACAGGCCCAAAAGAGTTCAGAGTAAGTATGAGAGAGACTTATGTGTGTATTGGAGGTCTAATCTCCAATCCAGGGAATTTATTGTTTTGTTTCATTTTATTTCTTTCACTGGTAAGACACTAAGAACTCTATATTTCTATTTATACTGATTTACAGCTCTATGATGAATTAGAATCTCTTTAGCAGGTTGGATATGGGCTGCCTAGGAAGCTAGGGTCATATGAGCAGTCTCTTCACTGTAATTACATCACCACAGTCCTTCTTGAAGTTTAGCAGGTTGGATATGGGTGAATCATAAAACAAAGACTGAACATGCAGAGTATTAGATGTGTATAGATTCTTGTCTTTGCTGTGTCATAAATTTGATTTCAGAATTAGAGTATCTCATTTAAATGTTTATATAGATCCATTTCCTTATTGAAATCCAATTCAATCTAAATTAGCAAATCTTTTTTTTTTTTTTTTTTTGAGGCAGAGTCTCACTATCTCACCCAGGCTGGAGTGCAGTGGTGCGATCTCAGCTCAGTGTAACGTCCACTTCCTGGGTTCAAGCAATTCCCCTGCCTCAGCCTCCTGAGTAGGTGAAACTACAGGCACATGCCACTACGCATGGCTAATTTTTGTATTTTTAGTAGAGACAGGGTTTCACCATGTTGGCCAGGCTGGTCTCGAACTCCTGACCTCAGGTGATCCACCTGCCTTGGCCTCCCAAAGTATTGGGCTTACAGGCGTGAGCCACTGCACCTGGCCATTAGCAAATCTTAATTGAGTACCTCTTATATGCAAGCATCATGGTAGGCACTGAGGATGCAGAGATGAAAGCCACATTCGTTCATTGTCTAATTGGGATATAGAAGCAAATACTGTATTACCTTTTTATTCTTGTAATACTTATCAATTTATTATTATAGTATTGTTTGAAATATCAAACAATTGGGAAAAAAAAGATGCTCATCAGTACAGAACTGATGAAATAAATTATAATACATTCATATAATGGCATAAAATGCAGCCGTTAAAAAAGAACTGTGAGGAAGCTTGGTAGTAATACACAAATATCTCCAAGATATTTTGTTAAGTGGAAAATGCAGGGTACAAGAACAGTTTGTATAGTGTGCTACCATTTGTGTAAAGATGTGGAAGAGAAATAGATAAATAAGCACACCTGCACATTTACTTGTAAATGCACACAAATATCTGGAAAGAAACACATCAGCCACGTCAGCAGAGAGGATGCGAGTGTGAGAGAGTAGCGAATGTGGAGACATTATTGTTGCTTTTCACAGATCTGGAATGTAGAACCACACAACAGTATTACCTTGTCAAGAAATATTACTCTTTAAAATCTTCACCACACTAATACATGCATATGCATACAAATATTTAATGGTACAGAAGGTCTTATAATAAATAGTTTCACTCCTCAAATGGGACTGCTTCTTTCTCCTAATTTTCCTTTCAGTTCTTTCGTTTACTTTGATATCGCTAAATAATATACTTATGATGTTCTTTCTTGATTTACCAATTTTGGATATTTTCTATTCTTATTTATTATTGTGTTAATATTGCTCTCACAAATGAGGATGTAGCTCATTTACATTACCCCGTCTCCATTCTTCTCAATGTTTTTTGTTCTTCTGTTGGTTACTTTTCTAATCGTAAAGTTTGCCCCTTTATTTATTCTATTAACAGTTGACAGTAGACAATATCTTTTGGCTCCCTGCTGTTACTTGTAGTTTTACCCTAAGCATTTATATTTTCACAGTTGTAAGCATTTATGTTCTGTGTTGTAATCATAATTGCATTTTCTGTGCTTTGTCTATGGTTGATTCTAAGAGTAGAAAATAAAGTGTTAATATTGTTATTGTTATGTAAATATTATTCCCTGTACAACTAAGCAGTGTAGTATGCTATTATTCCACTTCCTTTCTTATATAGTTTTTCATTTTTACATGGGGTTTTGAGTGGCTTTTTCCCCTTATTTTTCTGCCTTTATTATCTCCCAGAGCTCTACATCTTCAGAAGTAATATAAAAATATTCAGAATCCTTGCTTTTCCGAGAATTGCTCCCTTGAAACCCACAATCCTCTTACCCTAACCTGATATCTTCTGTAGGCCTACTGCACAGCTGACATCCTGGGATTTTCATTCATTATTCTCCTGGGTTGAATCCATTGTGGTCTGGATTTCATGTTATTTTTCTTGGTTTACTGTGTGATTTTGCTGGAAAAGACTCCCTAGTAACTTCCCAAGAATGGTGTGTATTTGAGTTAAACTTTCTGAGTTCTGCTTGTCTGAAATGTTTTTATTCTTCATTAATAACCTTACTAGATAAAGAATTCAAAGTGGAAATTTTCCCTCTCATAACTTTGAAGTCATTGTTTCATTGTTTTTAAACATCCAGTGTTACTGATAAGCTTTTCTTTGCCAGTCCAATTCTTCCTTTGTAGGGCATTTTTCCCCCCTCTCTCTGACAGCTTTTAGGTATTTCTCTTTATTCTTGATGTGAAATTTTCTATGATATAATTAGAATGTAGATATTTTATTCAAACTGCTGTACACTTTCAATCAGACTGTACTTATCTTTCAGCTCTGGGCAATTCTCTATTGTTTTGTTTGTTTGTTTTGTATCCCCAGATAAAACAATCCACAACCTACCCAGTTCCTGGAGAGAGGAAATCTTATTTGTAACTCAGTCCAATTCCATAATTTAAAGTTTCTTCAAGTTTATATTGGTCTTTGGGGAATGACTTCTCATTCCTTCAATTACTTCCCTTACTGCCCATGTTCACTCTAAGATGGCATCAGAAGTATTGGGAAGATGACTTAAATAAACCTACACTGTAGGGAAAGGAGGCTTTCTGGTCTCATGCTGGTTATTGGTAATCAGTGTAGGAGTCCTTGTTCTCATGGTCAGTGTTCTCGTTGATATATCCAATATAACCCTGTCTCATGGACTTGAAGTCCTAGCAGAAGGAGATGCATCACAAGCTTCCTGTCCTATAGCTCTCTCCTTCCTTTTCCTCCTAAGTTAGTAGGACAGAGATATCATATCATTTTCTCTATTCTTTGATAATTCCTCCCTGTTTTTTCCCTTTCTCTTTCTAGAACTCCTATCAGTCACAAGTTAAAGGTCCTAAATTGACCTTAATGACTCTTTTTACTCATATTTTCTGTCTCTTTTATTTTATTCTAGTTTTGGATTTTAAAAATTTTATCTTCTAACTCTTTTATTTTGGCAATTTTATATTTTTAAATTTCAAGAGTTTTTTTTCTATATTTGGTGGTTACTCCCATTTCACAGCATCCTTTTCTTATTTTATTGATATGATACTGAAATGTTAGATTTTCTTTTTCTTTTTACAGTTATGTTTCCTCTGATAATTTTTTTTCTGTTTCATTTTTATAATCTTTCTTGTCTACCACTTTTTAAGAATAAGGCAACAAAAAGTGAAGTGGTAGCTCAGTATTTGTGGCCATGGCTTGTCAACATGAGGCTTCACTTTAGGGTCAATAGGTTGGGAGCCAGCTGTTTTGTTCAGGTATCACTCTGTGCTAGACCTGACATATCTTGCTCTGGGACACCAGTCTTAACAATTGCTGTCTTACTTCTTCCCAGACAGTTCATCATTATTATTGTTTTCATTATTAACTATTAATTAGAAGAACTCTTGATGTTGCTGTTACTGCAAATGATGATAATGATGATGATTATTCTGATATAAGAATAAAAGCTTGGTTATTGAACATTTGGTGTAGCCGCAGGCCAAATCATGGAGGAACACAAGAGAGGAGTAGCTAGAGCCTCATGTTTCTGGTAGGAGAAACAAAAGGGGTCCAAGAAATCACATAAAGTCAGGAACGTGATAAAGCAATTTCATAAAGTTGTTTTTAAATTTCTTGGCTAATACTTGAGCAATGTATGCATGGATCTGATCCTAATTAGCATAATCGAGAACAGAATTAACCAGTAGATCACTACATAGATCCTATACTGACCACTAGGTGGTGCACATGCAGGTAATATCCAAAGAACACTACAAAGGCTCTGAAAAATTAGAACCGTTACCTACAGAAGGCTGTGGAAAATTGAACCTGAACCTAACTAGATGGATTGTGTGCTAAAACAAAAATAACAACATTCTCCATAGAATGTAAACAAGACCCAATGTCTCAACATAATATTCCAAATACTGAGAATACAATTCAGAATTATGTGGTATGTGAAGAACTGAGAAAATTTCAACTTGCATAGAAAAGGACATTAACAGATGCTAACACTGAGCTAACACCCATGTAGGAATTGTGTGATAAAGACTTAAAGCAAATACAAGTTGAGTATCCTTTATTGAAATACTTTCAGATTTTAGATTTTTTAACATTTTAGAATATTTGCATTATACTTTTACAGCATTCCTAATCTGAAAATATGAATTCCACAGTGCTCCAATGATCATTTCCTTTGAGTGTCATGTTGATGCTCAGAAAGTTTCAGATTATGGACCAGTTTGGATTTTGGATGTTCAGATTAGAGATGCTTAAACTATATTACAAAAGTGTTTTAAAAAATAATCGCAAATATTCTTTTACAACATTTTAAGTTTTAATTTTTGTGGGTACATACATAGGTGTATATATTTATGGGGTGCATGTGATGTTCTGATATAGGCATGCAATGTGAAATGATCACATCATGGAGAATGGGGTATCCATCTGCTGAAGCATTTATCCTTTGTGTTACAGCAATCCAATTATACTCTTTAAGTTACGTAAAATGTACGATTAAGTTATTGACTATAGTCACTGTGTTGTACAATCAAATAATACATTTTATTTATTCTTTCTAATGATTTATTTTGGTACCTATTAACCATCCCCACCTTTCTCTGGTCCCCCACTACCCTTCCCAGTCTCTGGTAACTATCCTTCTATTTCCATGAGTTCAATTGTTTTGATTTTTATATCCCACAAATAAGTGAGAACATGTTATGTTTGTCTTTCTGTGCCTTACATTTAACTTATTTCACTTAATACAGTGATCTCCAGTTCCATCCACATTGATCTCATTTTTTTTTGTGGCAGAATAGTACTCCATTTTGTATACGTACCACATTTGCTTTATCCATTTGTCTGCTGATGGACACTTAGGTAGCTACCAAATTTTGGCTATTGTGAACAGTGCTACAGTGAATACGGGAGTACAGATATCTCTTCAATATACTGATTTCATTTCTTTTGAGTATATACCCAGCAGTGGGATTGTTAGATCATATGGTAGTTCCATTTTTAGTTTGTGGAGGAACCTCCAAAGTGTTCTCTATAGTGGCTGTCCTAATTTACATTCCCACCAATAGTGTACAAGGGTTCCCTTTTCTCCATATCCTCACCAGCATTTGTTATTCCTTGTCTTTTGGATATAAAGCATTTTAACTGGGGTGAGACGACATCTCAGTGTAGTTTTGATTTGCATTTCTCTGATGATCAGTGATATTGAGCACTTTTTCATATACCTGTTTGCCATCTGTATATCTTTTGAGAAATGTCTATTCAAGTCTTTTGCCCATTTTTGGATTGGATTATTAGATAATTTCCTGTAGAGTTGTTTGAGCTCCTTATATATTCTGACTAATCCTTGTCAGATGGGTAGTTCAACTGCAAACACTCTTAAAACAAATGTTTA
Source organism: Cacajao melanocephalus (assembly GCA_963573385.1). Taxonomy (NCBI): domain Eukaryota; kingdom Metazoa; phylum Chordata; class Mammalia; order Primates; family Pitheciidae; genus Cacajao; species Cacajao melanocephalus. Next base: position 47,877 of record CAUYLG010060564.1, read on the forward strand.
AATAGAAACTCTCAGCAAATAAATGCAATAATAAAAACCAAATGCAAATTTTAGAACTGAAAGGCCAAGTGCAGTGGCTCACACCTGTAATCCCAGCACTTTGGGAGGGCCAGGTGGGTGGATCACTTGAGGTCAGGAGTTGGAGACCAGCCTGGCCAACATAGTGAAACCCTGTCTCTACTAAAAATACAAAAATTAGCCAGGTGTCCTGTCAGATGCCTGTAATCCCAGTTACTCAGGAGGCTGAGGCAGGAGAATTGCTTGAACCTGGGAAGTGGAGGTTGCAGTGAGTCGAGATCACACCACTGCACTCCAGCCTGGGCAACAAGAGCGAAACTCTGTCTCAAAAAAAAAAATTTAGAATTGAAAAATATAATCACTAAAATATACAACTTACTGGATGGTCTAGATAGTAGAATAGAGATGACAGAAGAAAGAGTCAGTAAACTTTAATGATAGATCAATACAAATTAACCAATCTGAACAAGAGACCAAAAAACTAGGTTGATTAATAAAGTGAAAGAGAGGAAGTAACATCACCAATAGCAGAGTAGGAAACTTCAAAAGCCAGGTTCTCCATAGTAGTGAATAATCTGGTAAAAATGATCAGAATCAACTTTATTGGAACTTTAGAAACTAATCAAAACTTTATATCAACAGGAAAATGTTTAATTAAGGGAAAAAACACCAGAATCTTGGTGTTTAAAGAAATCTCTATTGAATTACCAGACATCCACTAAGCTAACAGGACAAAGACCTCAGTGACCACATATGGCAAAGAATACAGACCATAATAATTAGTTCAGAAGACTCACTGAACACATAAAATCAGATACAATAAGTGGCAACAACAAACCCTGGAGAGAAGGTAGAATCTGATTTCTAGACTTGCTCTGTTATAGTATTCGAAATATCCAGTTTTTAACAAAAAAAATTAAGAGGCATTCAAAGCAACAAATTATAGCCTATACACAAGAAAAAGAAATTAGTTGAGATGCTTCCTCAGAGAGAGCCAAGGAGGATGGTACAGTAAGACTGTCTACTGATTGCCAATTTCAACAAATATCCATGCATGAAAATACCTTGATAAGAGCTAAAGAAAGCAGATAAGACATCACAGCACCTGGTTATAGCATCATAATAAGAAAAAATGCATTGAGTAGGGTAGGAAGGACAGTTTTACATTACCCATGTCACTCCCTTCCAAACCCCAGGCAGTACAGTGCAGAGTTACTGTCTGCTTGGGAGCAAGAGAGGGAAGTGATCACCAAACAATGCCTGCAGCTGTATAAAACTAGAAATCAATAATGGCAGAACTTCAGAAAATTCACAAATACATGAAAATTGAACAATATGTTCCTGAACCATAAATGGGTCAATAAAGAAATTAAAATAGAAATGAAAAAATTTCTTGAGACAAATTAAAATGGAAACACAATATGCCAAAACCTGTGGATACAGCAAAGCAATTCTGAGAGGGAACTTTGTAGCAATAAACATCTACATCAATAAAGAAAAAAGATCTCAAACAACCTAATTTTGTATCTCAAGGAACTAGTAACACAAGAACAAACTAAGCCCAAAGTTAGTAGAAGAAAGGAAATAATAAAGAACAGAGAAGAAGTAAAATAAATATTAGATAAACAACACAAATGATCAATGAAACAAAGAATGTGTTTTGGGTGTTTTGTTTTTTTGAGACAGGGTCTTGCTCTGTTGCCAAGGCTGCATTGCAGTGGCATGATCATGGTTCATTGCTGCCTTAATCTCCCAGGCTCAAGTGGTCCTCCCACCTCAGCTTCTGGAGTAGCTGGGACTCCAGGCATATGCTACCATGCCCAGCTAATTTTTTAAAAAATTATTTTTTGTAGAGATAGACACAGGGTCTCACTGTGTTGCCCAGGCTAGTCTCAAACTCCTGGACTCAAACAGTCCTCCTGCCTTGGCTTCCTGAAGTCCTGGGATTACAGGTGTGAGCCACTGTGCCCAGCCAAGGGTCAGTTTTTGAAAAGAGAAACAAAATTGACAAACATATAGCTAGGCTGAGGAAAAAGAGAGAAGACATAAAATCAGAGATGAAAAAGGAGATATTATAACTAATATGACAGAAATACAAATGATTGTCAGAGATCACTGACATATGAACAATTATATGCCAACAAATTGGATAACAGGGAAGAAATGAGAACTTCTGAACACCTGCAACCTACCAATATTGAATTATGAAGAAATAAAATCTGAACAGACCAATAACAGGTAAGGAGATTGAATCAGTAATCAAAAGTTTCTTATCAAAGAAAAGCCTAGATACTGATGGTCCCAATACTGAATTCTACCAAACATTTAAAGAACTAATATCAGTTCTTTTCAAAGTCTTCCAAAAAGCTGAAGAGCAGAGAACACTTCTAAACTCATTTTAAGATGCCAGCATTACCTTGATACCAAAACAACAACAAAAATCTACAGCCCGATATCCCTGATAAACATAGATGCAAAAATCCTCAACAGAATACTAGCAAACCTAATGGCATGTTAAAGAGATCATTCACCATGATCAAGTGAGATGCATCCCAGGGATGCAAGATTGGTTAAAAATGCACAAATCAATAAATGTGATCTATTACTAACAGACTGAAGGACAAAAATTATCTGATCATTTTAATAGATGCCAAAAAAACCATTTGAGAAACATCACTTCATGATAAAAACTGCCAACAAATTAGGTACAGAAGGAATGTACCTCAACACAATACAGGCCATTTATGACAAACCCACAGCTAACATCATACTGAACAAGGAAAATGTGGAAGCCTTTCCTCTAAGATATGGAAAAATACATGGATGCCCACTCCTACCACTTGTATTCAACATAATACTGGAAGTCTTAGAGCAATTAGGCAAGAGAAAGAAAGAAAAGGTATCCAAATTGGAAAGGAGGAAGTCAAATTGTCCCTGTCTGTGGATGACATGATCTTATATATAGAAAACTCTAAGGACGCCTCTAGAAAACTGTTAGAACTAATAAACTAATTCAGTAAAGTTGCAGGTTACAAAATCAACATAGATAAATCAGTAGCAGTTCTATACATTAACAGCAAAGTAGCTGAAAACAAAATCAAGAAAGTAGTCCCATGTAGCTACAAAAATAGAATAAAATAAAGTACATGAGAATAAATTTAACCAAGAAGGTAAAAGATCTCTACACTTAAAACTATAAAACAAGGCCAGGCATGGTGGTTCATACCCATAATCCCAACACTTTGGGAGGCTGAGGTAGGCAGATCCCTGAGCTCAGGAGTTTGAGACCAGCCTGGGCAACACAGTGAGACCCTGTCTCTACAAAAAAATAGAAAAATTAGCCAGGTGTGGTGGCATGTTCCTGTAGTCCCACATACTCAGGAGGCTGAGGTGAGAAGATCACTTGAACCCAGGAGGTTGAGACTGCAGTGGGCTGTGATTGGATAACAGGGAATCACACTGCATCCTGGGTGACAGAGTGAGACCTTGTCTCTTAAAAAAAATACAACAAAAACTGTAAAACATTGATGAAATAAATTGAAGAAGACACAAATAAATAGATATCCTGTGTTCATTGATTGGAAGAATTAATATTGTTAAAATGTCCATACTACCCAAAGTGATCCAGACATTCAGTGCAATCACTATCAAAATGCTAATCATACTGTTTACAGAAATATAAAAAACAATTCTAAAATACATATGGAACTACAAAAGAGTCTGAATAGCCAAAGCAATCTTCAGCAAAAATAACAAAAGATGGAAGCACCACACCACTTGATTTCAAAATACACTACAAAGCTAAAGTAAACCAAAGAGCACGATACTGATGTAAAAATGAAAATGTAGACCAGTGGAGTAGAATAAAGAACCCAGAAATACACACATTTACAGCCAAGTGATTTTTGACAAAGGTGCCAAAAACACATCATGGGAAAAGAACTGTCTCTTCAATAAATATTGTTGGGAAAATGGAATATCCACATGCAAAAGAATGAAATTAGATTCTTGGTTTTTTTTGACCATATAAAAAAATTAAAATGGATTTAAGAGTTAAAGGTAAGACCACAAACTATGAAATTACTGGAAGAAAACATAGGGGAAAAACTCCATGACACTGGTCTGTACTATGATTTTTTGAATATGGCCTCAAAAGCACAGGCAACAAAAACAAAAATAGACAAGTGGCATATCAATCAAAAAAGCTTCTGCACAGCCAAGCAAAAAATCTAACAGAGTGAAGACACAACCTACAAAATGGAAGAAAATATTTGCCAACTATACATCTGGTAAAGGGTTAATATCCAAAATGTATAAGGAACTCAGTGGCAAGAAAATAAATACCTGATTTTTAAAATGGGCAAGACTCGAGTAGACATTTCTCAAAAAAAAAAAAAGACATACAAATGGCCAATAGGTATATGGAAAAAAATGCTCAACACATCACTAATCATCAGGGAAAGAGCCATCAGATACATATATACAGCAAAGACAAATAACATAGAGAATAGAAATACAATGCAGATCATCAAGGAAACCAAAACAACTTTTTGAAATATCAACAAAATGAACATTTCTTTAGCTAGACTGACAATGGAAAATGAGAAAAGACCCAAATAGCTAAAATCTGAAATAAATGTAGTGACATTACCACCAAACTTACTGGATGAAAAAGGATTATAAAACTATGAACAGTTGTACACCAACAACTCAGATAATCTGAATGGAGGAGACAAATTCCTAAAAACACCCAAATCACCAAAAATTTCTTAGAAAGAAATAGAAAAGAACATATCTATAAAAATAAACAGATTGAGTAAGTAATCAAAACGCCCCCCAAAAGAAAAGTCCAAGAACAGATTAGCTACACTGGGTAATTGTACCATACATTTAAAGAAGATGTAACACCAATCCTCAAACGTTCAAAAAATAGAAGAGGAGGGAGCATTTCTCTATTTATTCTAAGAGACTAACATTACTCTGAAAGCAAAGCTAGACAAAGACATTGAAAAAAAAAAAGCTACCAATATTCTTTATGAATACAGATCAAAATCTTCAACAAAATACTATTAGTAGCAAACAGAACCCCAAAACGTATTAAAAGAATTATTCACCACGGCCAAGCAGGATCTATCCCAGGCATGCAAGCATGGTTTAACATAAGAAAATCAATTTATTTAATACACCACATTAATAGAATGAAGGGCAAAAAAACCACATGATCATTTCATTTGATGCAGAAAAACTATCTGACAAAATCTAATAAGCTTTCATGATATGAATGTTCTCAACATTTATGGGCATTTATGCAAAATGCACAGCTAACATTACACTCTGTGGTGAAATCCAAAAGCTTTCCCCCTAAGAACTGCAAGGAGACATGGATGCATGCTTTTGTCACTGCTATTCAACATTATAGTGGTAGTTCTAACCAGAACTATTGGACCAAAAAAAAAAAAAAAAAAAGCATCCAAATTGGAAAGAAAGAAGTAAAACTATCTGTATTTGCAGATAACATGAGTATATATATATATGTGTATGTGTGTGTGTGTGTGTGTGTATCCCTAAGAACTTTTATGTATTTTTATAGATATATATGAATGCTGCAGTTTTGAGATTCCACAAAAATTAATTATGTTTCTATACACCAGCAGTAAACAATCCAGAAAGGAAATTAAGAAAACAATTCCATGCTTTGAGAGGCTGGGGCATGTGGATCACCTGAGGTCAGGAATTCAAGACCAGCCTGGTCAACATGGTGAAACCCTGTCTCTACTAAAAATACAAAAATTAGCTGGGTGTGGTGGTGCATGCCTGTAATCCCAGCTATTCAGGAGGCTGAGGCAGGAGAATCACTTGAACCCAGGAGGTGGAGGTTGCAGTGAGCAGAGATTGTGCCACTGCACTCCAGCCTGGGCGACAAAGCAAGATTCCATTTCCAACAACAAAAAAAGAAGAAAACAATTCTATTTACAATAGCATCCAAAATAATAAAATACCTAGGAAAAAAAAATTAACCAAGTAGAGGAGAGAGAGACTTGTACAATTAAAACTAGGAAACTGCTGAAAGAAATTAAAGAACACCTAATAAATCAGAAGACATCCTATGTTCATGGATTGGGAAGATTTATTGTGAAGATGACAGTATTCTCCAAAGAAATCTAGAAACTTTTAAAACTTATTAAAACTCCCAATGGCTTTTTTTTTTTCAGAAATGGAAAACACAATCCTAAAATTTGTAGATTTGCAAGGGGTGCTGAATAGCCAAAACAATATCAAAGAAAAAGCAAGTTGGAGAAATCACACCTCCAGATTTCAAAACTTACTACAAAGACTCAGTAATCAAAATAGCATGGAACTGGCACAAATTAGATATAAGGAATGCATTAGTCCATTCTCACACTGCTAATGAAGACATACCTGAGACTGGGTAATCTATAAAAGAAAGAGGTTTAAGTGGCTCACAGTTCAGCATGGCTAGGGAGAGCTCATAAAACTTACAATCATGGTAGAAAGGGAAGCAAAGATGTCCTTCATATGGCAGCAGGAGAGAGAAGTGCAGAGCAAAGGAGGGGGAAAAGCCCCTTATAAAATCATCAGTTCTAGTGAGAACTCACTCATTAGTATGAAAACAGCATGGAGGAAACTGTCTCCATGATTCAGTTACCTCCCACTGGGTCCCTCCCATGACACGTGGGGATTATGGGAACTACAATTCAAGATGAGATTTGGTTCAGGACACAGCCGAACCATATCAGTCCACCTTGTCCCCTCTCAAATCTCATGTCCTCACATTTCAAAACACAATCATGCCTTCCCAACAGTCCCCGAAAGTCTTAACTAATTCCAGCATTAACTCAAAAGTCCAAGTCCAAAGTCTCATCTGAGACAAGGCAAGTCCCTTCCACCTATGAGGCTATAAAATCAAGAGCTTGTTAGTTATTATACTTACTAAATACAATGGGAGTACAGGCATTGGGTAAACACACCTTTTCCAAATGGGAGAAGTTGGCCAAAACAAAGGGAACTACAAAGGAGCTACAGGTTCTACATAAGTCTGAAATGCAGTACGGCAGTCGTTAAATTTTAAAGCTCTGAAATAATCTCCTTTGACTCAGTGTCTCATATCCAGCCATGCTGATTCAAGAGGTGGACTCCCATGGCCTTGGACAGCTCTGCCCCTGTGGCTTTCTAGGGTACAGCTCTCCTCCTGGCTGCTTTCATGGGCTGGTGTTAGTGTCTGTGGGTTTTCCAGGCATATGATGCAAACTGTCAGTGGATCTACCATTCTAGGGTCTGGAGGACTGTGGCCCTGTTCTCACAGCTCCACTAGGCAGTGTCCCAGTGGGTACTCTGTGTGAGGCCCCCAACTCCATATTTCCCTTCCACACTGCCCTAGTAGAGGTTCTTCATCAGGGCTCTGCCCCTGCAGCAAACTATTGCCTGGACATTCAGGCATTTCCATACATCCTCCGAAATCTAGACAGAGGTTCCTAAACCTTGATTCTTGACTTCTGTGCACCCACAAGCTTAACACCACATGTAAGCCACCAAGGCTTGGGGCTTGCACCCTCTGAAGCACCAGCCTGAGCTGTACGTTGGCCCCTTTTAGCTATGGCTGGAGCAGCTGGGATGCAGGGCACCAAGTCACAAGGCTGTACACAATAAGGGGGTCCTGGGTCTGGCCCTGGAAACCATTTTTCCTTCCTAGGCCTCTAGGCCTGTGATGGGAGGGGCTACTGGGAAGGTCTCTGACATGCCCTGGAAACATTTATCCCATTGTCTTGCAATTAACATTTGGCTCCTCGTTACTTATGCAAATTTCTGCAGCTGACTTGAATTTGTCACCAGAAAATGCATTTTTCTTTTCTAGTGCATCATCAGGCTGCACATTTTTCAAACTTTTATGCCCTGCTTCCTCTTGAACACTTTGACACTTAGAAATTTCTTCCACCAGATACCATAAATCATCTCTCTCAAGTTCAAAGTTTCACAGATCTCTAGGATAGGGGCAAAATGCTGCCAGTGTCTTTGCATAGCAAGTGTCACCTTTGCTGCAGTTCCCAACAAGTTCCTTATCTCCATCTAAGACCACCTCAGCCTGGACTTTATTGTCCATTTCACTATCAAGATTTCATCAAAGCCATTCAACAAGTCTCTAGGAAGTTCCAATCTTTCCCACATCTTTCTGTCTCTGAGCCCTCCAAGTCTCTAGGAAGCTGCAAACTTTCCCACATTTTCCTGTCTTCTTCTGAGCCCTCCAAACTGTTCCATCCGCTGCCTGTTACCCAGTTCCAAAGTTGTTTCCACATTTTGGGTATCCTTGTAGCAGTGCCCCACTCCCGGTACCAGTTTACTGTATTAGTCTGTTCTCACACTGCTAATAAAGACATACATGAGACTGGGTAATTTATAAAGGAAAGAGGTTTAATTGACTCACAGTTCAGCATGGCTGGGGAGACCTTATGAAACTTACAATCATGGTGGAAGGGGAAGCAAACACACCCTTCACATGGCAGCAGAAGAGCAGTGCAGAGTGAAGGTGGGGGAAGCCTCTTATAATACCATCAGCTCTCATGAGAACTCACTCACTAGCATGAGAACAGCATGCAGAGAACTGCCCCCATGATTCAGTTACCTCCCACTGGGTCCCTCCCATGACATGTGGGGATTATGGGAACTACAAGATGAGATTTGGGTAGGGACACAGCCAAACCATATCAAGAAACAATTGTATAGGTAATGGAGTCCATAAGTAAACCCATATATCCATTACCAATTGATTTTCAACAAGGATGGAAATGTCCTTGAATGAGCAAAGAACAGTCTGTTCAGTAAGTTGATCTCTGACGACTGGATGTTCAAATACAAAAGCATGAAGTTTGACCCCTACCTCCCACCACATATAAGAATTAAATCAGCAACCTAAATATAAGAGCTAAAGCCACTAAACACTTAGGTAAAAACATGGTGTCAATCTTCGTGACCATTGGATTTGGCAATAGTTTCTTAGATATGGCATAAAAAGCATGAATAATGATAGAAAAAATAGATGAATTGGACTTTATAAGCAGTTAAAACTTATGTGCATCAAAAGATATCAAGAAAGTAAAAACCTGTAAAATAGAAAATATTTGCAAATTATATATCTGACATGGGTCTAGTATCCAAACAATACAATAAACTCTGACAACAAAAAGATGAACAACTCAAAGTAAAAAATGGACAAAGGACTTGAACAGACATTTCTTCAAATAAGATAAATAAATGATCAACAAGCACCTGCTCAAAGTTCTTTGTCATTTAGAAAGTGCAAGTCAAAATTACGAGATTCTACATCATGACTTCTAGGTTGACCATAATTTAAAAAACTGAAAATAAGCATTTGCAAAGATGTAAAGAAATTAAAACCTTTGGATACTGCTAGTGGGTAGCCATGGAAAATAGTTTGGTAGTTTTTCAAAAAGTTCAACAGCATTACCACGTGACAGCAATTCCATTCCTAGTATTTAACCAAAGAAATTAAAGACAGGTACTCAAAGAAATGCTTGTACAGGAATGTTCATAGCAGTACTATTCTCAATAGCCAAAATGGAGAAAGAGCCCAAATGTTTATCAAATGATGAATGAATAAACCAAATCTAGTACAGTCATGTGGCACATAGTAATATTTCAGTCAATGATAGACCACGTATATGATGGCGGTCCCATGAGATGGTAATTGAGCTGAAAAATTCCTATTGCCTAATGATGTCATAGCCATCATAATGTCATAGCACAATGCATTACTCGTGTTTGTGGTGACTCTGGTATAAACAAACCTGTATGGCCACTTCTATAAATGTATATGGCACACACAATTATGTACAGTACACAATACTTGATGATAAGCAACTATGTTACTGGCTTATGTAGTTACCATACTTTTTGTTGTTAGAGTGTACTGCTTCTACTTATTAAAAAAAGTTAACTGTAAAATAGCCTCAGGCAGGTCTCTCAAGGTGTTATTCCAGAAGGCATTTGTTATCATGGGAGATAACAGCTCCATTTGTCTTACTGCCCCTAAAGACTTTCTAGTAGGACAAGATGTGGAAGTGGAAGACAATGATATTGATGATCCTGACCCTGTTGATGTCTAAGCTAGTGTGCATGTTTGTATGTTAGTTTTTTTTTTTTTAACAAAAACATTTACAAAGTAAAAAAAAAAAATAGAAAAAAATTTATAGAAGAATATAAAGAATGAGAATATTTACAGCTATACAGTGTTTTAATCTAAGTGTTATGAGAGCCAAAATAGTAAAAAGTTTATAAAGTAATTAGTTACAGTAAGCTAAGGTTAATTATTGAAGAAATACAAAATTTTGTTTTTATTTTTATTATTATTTTTTGAGATGGAGTTTTGCTCTTGTTGCCCAGGTTGGAATGCAATGGCAGGATCTTGGCTCACTGCAATGTCTGCCTTCTGGGTTCAGGTGATTCTCCTGCCTCAGCTTCCTGTGTAGCTGGGATTACAGGCATGCGCCACCACGCCTGGCTAATTTTTGTATTTTTAGTAAAGATGGAGTTTCACCATGTTGGCCAGTCTGGTCTTGAACTCCTGATCTAAGGTGATCCACTCACCTTGGCCTCCCAGAGTGCTGGGATTACAAGTGTGAGCCACTGTGCCTGGCCAAGAAAGAAAAAAATTTAAATAAATTTAGTGTAGCCTAAGTGTTGAGTTTTATAGTCTCCAGTACTGTACAGTAATATCTTTGGCCTTAACAGTCCCTCATCACTCACTCACTCACCCAGAGCAACTTCTGGTCCTGCAAACTCCATTCATGGTAAGTGCCCTATACAGGTATATATTTTTTGGTCTTTTTTTCCATATATCATTTATTGATTTTGCATTATTGTAGGTAAAGATTTAAGTTTTTTTTCTCCCCACCCCCTGCTGTCCCTCCCCTAGACCCCCACCCCCCAACAGACCCCAGGGTGTGATGTTCCCCTCCCTGTGCCCATGTGTTCTCATTGTTCAACACTTGCCTATGAGGAGAACATGTGGTGTTTGGTTTTCTGTTCTTGTGTCAGTTTGCTGAGAACGTTGGTTTCCAGGTTCATCCATATCCCTACAAAGGTCATGAACTGATCCTTTTTTATGGCTGTGTAGTATTCCATGGTGTATATGTGCCACATTTTTTTTATCCAGTCTACCATTGATCTGCATTTGGGTTGGTTCCAGGTCTTTGCTTTTGTAAACAGTGCCACAATGAATATATGTGTGCATGTGTCTTTATAATTAAATGACTTATAATCCTTTGGGTATATACCCAGTAATGGCATTGCTGGGTCAAATGGAATTTCTATTTCTAGATCCTTGAGGAATTGCCACACTGTCTTCCACAGTGGCTGAAGTAATTTACACTCCCACCAATAGTGTAAAAGTATTCCTATTTCTCCACATCCTCTCCAGCATCTGTTGTCTCCAAATTATTTTTTTTAATGATTGCCATTCTAACTGGCGTGAGATAGTATCTCAATGTGGTTTTGATTTTCATTTCTCTAATGACCAGTGATGATGAGCATTTTTTCTTGTTTGTTTGCCTCATAAATGTCTTCTTTTGAATAGTGTCTGTTCATATCCTTTGCCCACTTTTGAATGGGTTGGTTGGTTGGTTGGTTTTGTAAATCTGCTTTAGTTTTTTCTAGATTCTAAATATTAGCCCTTTGTTAGATGGGTAGATTGCAAGAATTTTTTCCCATTCTGTTGGTTCCCGGTTCACTCTAATGATTGTTTCTTTTGCTGTGCAGAAACTCTTAAGTTTCTCAATAGATGCAGAGGCCTTCAACAAAATTCTATAGCCCTTTATGCTAAAAACTCTCAATAAACTAGGTATCGATGGAACATATCTCAAAATAATAAAATATATTTATGACAAACCCACAGCCAGCATCATACTGAATGGGCAAAAACTGAAAGCATTCCCTTTGAAAACTGGCACTACACAAGGATGTCCTACCTCACCATTCTAATTCAATATAGGAAGTTCTAGCCAGATCAATCAAGCAGGACAAAGAAATAAAGAGTATTCAATTAGGAAAAGAGGAAGTCAAATTGTCTCCATTTGCAGATGACATAATTGTATATTTAGAAGACCCCATCGTCTCAGCCCAAAGTCTCCTTAAGCTGATAAGCAATTTCAGCAAAGTCCCAGGATAAAAAAACAATGTGCAGAAATCATAAGCATTCCTATACACCAATAACAGACAGAGAGCCAAATCATGAGCGAACTCTCATTCACAATTGCTACAAAGAGAATAAAATACCTAAGAATACAACTAACAAAGGATGTGAAGGACCTCTTCAAGGAGAACTACAAACCACTGCTCAACGAAATAAGAGAGGACACAAACAGATGGAAAAACATTCCATGCTCATGGTTAAGAAGAATCAGTATCATGAAAATGGCCATACTGCCCAAAGTAATTTATAGATTCAACACTATCCCCATCAAGCTACCAATGACTTTCTTCATAGAACTGGAAAAAAAAACACTTTAAACTTCATATGGAACCAAAAGAGAGCCCACATAGCCAAGACAATCCTAAGCAAAAAGAACAAAGCTGGAGGCATCAAACTCCCTGACTTCAAACTATACTACAAGGCTACAGTGATCAAAACAGCATGGTACTGGTACCAAAGCAGAGATATAGACCAATGGAACAGAATAGAGGCCTCAAAGGCAACACCACACATCTACAACCATCTGATCTTTGACAAACCTGACAAAACAGGCAATGAGAAAAAGATTCCCTGTTTAATAAATGGTGCTGGGAAAACTGGCTGGGCATATGCAGAAAGCTGAAACGGGACATCTTCCTGACACCTTACACTAAAATTAACTCCAGATGGATTAAAGATTTAAACATAAGGCCAAATACCATAAAAACCCTAGAAGAAAACCTAGGCAATACCATTCAGGACATAGGCATAGGCAAGGACTTATGTATGACTAAAACACCGAAAGCAATGGCAACAAAAGCCAAAATAGACAAATGGGATCTAATTAAACTTAAAGAGTTTCTGGTCTTTTATTCTATATTTCTATGGCACCTTTTCTGTGTTTAAATACACGGATGTTTGTCATTGCGTTTTAGCTGCCTGCAGTATTCCATATGGTAACATGCTGTAGAGGTTTATAGCATAGGAGCAATAGGCTAAACCATATAGCCTGGGCATGTAGTAGGCTGTACCATCTAGTTTGGTATAAGTATACTCTGTGATGTTTGCATGACAATGAAATTACCTAATGATGCATTTCTCAGGATATATCTCCATCAATAAGTGATGCATGACTGTATGCCCATTCAATCAAATATTATTTATGAAAAAGGAACAAAGTACAGAAACATGCTACAATCTGAAAGAGTTTGAAAACATAAGTGAAAGAAGCCACAAAAAAGTCACATATTGTATGATTTCACTTATAGGAAGTATTCAGAATAGCAAAATCCATAGAGACCGAAAGCAGATTGTTGTTGGCCTGGGTTGGCAGGAAGGGAGAATGTCAACTAACTGTTCAATGCATAAGGGTTTTATTTTGGAGTAATAAAAATGCTTTTGAACCAGATAGAGGTGGTGGTTGTACAACATTTTGAAGGTACTAAATGCCGCTGAATTGTTCACTTTAAAATGGTTAATTTTATATTATGTGAGTTTCACCTAAATTTTAAAAAATGTGTAAAAGGGTTTGAATGGACATTTTTCCAAGGATGATATATAAATGGTCAATAGGCACATGAAAAATTGCCCCAAATCATTAGTCTTTAGGGGAAAAAAAACCCCACAGTGAAATAATACTTCCCACACACTGCTACCAAATGCTGTCTACGGATCCAATGCAGTCCCTATCAAAATTCCAATAACATTTTTCACAGAAATAGAAATACAATTCTAAAATTAATACGAAACTACAAAAGTTCCTGAATAGCCAAAGCAATCTTAAGAAAGAAGAACATAGCTGGAGAAATCACACTATGTGATTCCACAGTATATTATAAAGTTATAATAATGCAATATGGTATTGTCATAAAAATAGACACATAGTTCTTTGTAGATTCTGGATATTAGCCCTTTGTCAGATGGGTAGATTGCAAATTTTTTTTCCCATTGTGTTGGTTACCAGTTCACTCTAATGATTGTTTCTTTTGCTGTACAGAAGCTCTGGAGTTTAATTAGGTCCCAT
>CAUYLG010060567.1:0-52464 GCA_963573385.1 Cacajao melanocephalus
TTTTTGCAATCTACCCATCTGACAAAGGGCTAATATCCAGAATCTACAAAGAACTAAAACAGATTTACAAGAAAAAAACAACCCCATTCAAAAGTGGGCAAAGGACATGAACAGACACTTTTGAAAAGAAGACATTTATGAAGCCAGCAAACCTATGAAAAAATGCTCATCATAACTGCTCATTACAGAAATGCAAATCAAAACTACATTGAGCTACCATCCCACACCAGTTAGAATGGCGATCATTAAAAAATCTGGAGACAACAGATGCTGGAGATGATGTGGAGAAATAGGAACAGTTTTCCACATTGATGGGAGAGTAAATTAGTTCAACCATTGTGGAAGACAGTGTGGCGATTCCTCAAGGACCTAGAAATAGAAATTCCATTTGACCCAGCAATCCCATTACTGGGTATATATCCAAAGGATTATAAATCATTCTATTATAAAGGTACATGCACATGTATGTTCATTGAGGCACTGTTTACAATAGCAAAGACCTGGAACCAACCCACATGCCCATCAATAATAGACTGGACAGGAAAAATGTGGCACATATACATCATGGAATACTATGCAGCCATAAAAAACGATGAGTTCGTGTCCTTCATAGGGACATGGATGAATCTGGAAACCATCATTCTCAGCAAACTGACACAAGAACAGAAAATCAAACATCACATGTTCTCACTCATAGGCAGGTGTTGAACAATGAGAACACATCGACACAAGGATGGGAGCATCACACACTGGGGTCTGTTGAGGGGGAATAGGGGAGGGACGGCAGGAGGTAGGGAGGTTGGGAAGGGATAACATGGGGAGAATTGCCAGATATAGATGACAGGGGGATGGAGGCAGCAAACCACATTGCCATGTATGTACCTATGCAACAATACTGCATGTTTTGCACATGTACCCCAGAACCCAAAGTGCAATTTTATATATAGATATATAAAATCAGGAGACAACTGACACCAGATGCTTGAGAGGATGTGGAGAAATAGGAACAGTTTTACACAGTTGGTGGGAGTGTAAATTAATTCAACTGCTGTGGAAGACAGTGTGGCAATTCCTTAAGGATCTAGAAATAGAAATACTATGTGACCCAGCAATCCCATTACTGGGTATATACCCAAAGGATTATGAATCATTCTATTATAAAGACACATACACACGTATGTTTATTGTGGCACTATTCACAATAGCAAAGACCTGGAACCAACCCAAATGCCCATCAGTGATAGGCTGGATAAAGAAAATATGACACATCTACACCATGGAATGTTATGCGGCGATAAAAAAGATGAGTTCATGTCCTTTGCAGGGACATGGATGAAACTAGAAACCATTATTCTCAGCAAACTGACTCAAGAACAGAAAATCAAACACCGCATATTCTCACTCATAAGTGGGTGTTGAACAATGAGAACACATGGACACAGAGAGGGGAACCTCACATACTGGGGTTTGGGGGATGGAGGGCTAGGGGAGGAACAGCAGGGGATGGGGGGATTGGGGAGGGATGGCATTAGGAGAAATACCTAATGTAGAAGATGGGGTGAAAGATGCAGCAATCCACTACCATGACACATGTATACCTGTGTAACAAACCTGCACGATCTGCACATGTACCCCAGAACTTAAAGTATAATAAACAAATTAAATAAAGAAACGAATATGTTTTTTCATACTGATTTCAGCAATTTTATTTTGATGTGCTTTGGTGTTGTTTATTTTATCATGTTTGAGGTTCATCAGTTTTCTGTGATCTATTATTTTACAGCTTTTACCAAATTAGAACATTTCTGCTGTTATTTTGTCAAATATATATGTGTGTGTGTGTGTGTGTGTGTGTGTGTGTGCGTGCGCCCATTTCTTATTCCCTTTCTTCCCAGACTCCAATTATCACATTTTAGATGTTTGATGTTTTGCTCTATGTTAGAGACTTTGTACATTTTTTAGCCTTATTTGCCTTCCTTGGCTTAGTTTAGGTAGTTTATTGCTACGTCTTCAGGTTCACTATTCATTAGTCTTTTGTTTCATAATGTCCAATATTCTATTGGGCCCATACGGTAAAATTTCTAATTCAGATATTGAGTTTAACTTTTCTAGATGTCCTATTTAGCTATTTTTTATATTTCCATTTTTTCTTATTATGATAATGTTTTAGCCTAAATTCTAGAAAACATTTGTAATAGATAATTTAAATTATTTTTATAATAATTTATCATTTATTTTTGTTTCTTATTATTTATATTTCTCTTTTGTTGCCTAATAATTGTTGATTCAAAGCTGGGCATTTTCCACATTCCATTGCTGATTATCTAAATTTTGTTGTCTTCCTGTCACTTGTGCATTTTATTTTCACTAGCAGTTAAAATTATTTGCAGCTCAATTCTCTCAAGACTTCTTTTTAAGTTTCTTAATGAAAGACTCTAAAGTAGCCTGTACTCTAGTGCTAGTTAAGCCCTACTAACAATATATGAGTTTTTTGGGATTTCTACTGTATGACCTGAATCTTTAGTGAGATCTCACTGCTCTGGCTTTTTAAAATCAGATACATATTGATCTTGTTTTAATTCTAGGAATTTATGTCTTATATCTCCATAATAATGTTATTTCCCTGGTAATTGTCTTTTGCTAAGCCTCATGGAACTTTACTCACATGTAGCTGTATATTTGACCAAATTCTGAGATAGATCCGATTCCAGTCACCACAGCATTTCTAAACTCTTTTCTCTATTTCCTCTGTTGAGCAAAGCTGCTGTACTTTGCTTACATTCCCACTTCTTACACTGCAGCCCAATAAGTGAGTCTAGGAAAAATAAAATCAAAAAACAACAAAATGCTGATTGTTGGGCTCATCTTTTTTATTTTTATTCTTTCAGGAAACAGTTCTTCACTATCTGTTTTCCAATCTAGTTTTGTAGTTGTGGAGAGTAACTTTGCTCTAATTGCACTAGCTGTTAGGAGGACAAGTTTGCTACCAATTATTTCACTGTGGCTGAGTGCAGAAATATGAATCACTAATTTTAAAAATGTATCTTATAAAAATTTTTTTCTTACTCTAATATATGCCAGAAATAAAAGGCATAAATATAAATTAGATACCTTTCTAATGTTTTGAGATGAATTTGAAAACAAAGTACTATATATACATAGTTTAATTTACAAATTATTTGGTAAACCCATTGGATTAATTAACTAAAAATTAGTAAGTAGCATTTCTGAATTTTACCATCTTCATTCAATCTCTAAAGTTGTATATAGACACAGCCTTGGACAGGAACATCAGATTTCAAGTATTCTAGCAGAGCTATATCATCTTCTTCTCTTGACTTTGTTCATAATATTAACATAAAATGCTCTGTATAGGGCTCCTTATTTGCCTTTTTGCCACAGGTTATTTTAACTGTAAGCCTTTAAGTTTTAAACTATTGTATAAAATGTATCAAATCTAAGCTGCTGAGAGCGAGATATAAACTTACACTTACATAAAGATAATACCAATATGCAGTCTCTAAAGCTAGGAATTGCAGCACAATATAAGGTAGGTTTTAAAAAGTTGGATTTTTAATCTCAATTATTTGAAAGAATAAGTAGAAAAAATACTGGAGAATTCAATATTTTTAAAAAAGATAATCACTTTTTTTGGTAGGTAAGTTTATAGCACCAAGGAACATGAAGGACATGTCTTACTTAAAGTAGAATAAAACACTTATAAAGAAGTATGTATTTTCTGTAAGAAAAGAATGTATCCTGACAGTGTACAGAAAAGTTTGTCTCATCTAGTGTGGATGATGCTCACAAGGATAATACTTTCGATTTCCAGATTTAACTGTTCCACTATCTCACAATTGAAAACAGCACAGAAAAAAAAGTAAGAAGCCAATTGATTTGATTAGTTTTGGAAGGCCTTAACATTTCATTCATTCTGAACAATGTAGTCCAGTGGTTTTCTTATTGTAGAGATACTTTCTGATCTGTAATTGTCATCACTGTGAGTTTTGTATGATCAACCATCTTGCTAATTCTAAATTCATGGAATTTATTAAACAAACCAATCTACAGTGAGGCATTTTCAGAAGACTTTTTCATATCAACCTTCATGAGGCACATTTAAAAAATAATTTAGTTCCAGTTGAAAATCATCATCTATGCAGAAATTATTTTGTATTTGTGTAGCTTAGAACACTCATTATAAGATGAATGCTATTTATAAGGTTTGGTTAATTTCCATGTGATAGCTAACACTTTTGTTTACAGATTCATAATAAGGACTTGCATGACAAATGGATCTATTTGCTATGAAATATACTACAGTTTACTCCCAAGGATGCTTTCCCATACTCAGCTTCTTTACGCTAGTTATGCTTTGAAGTTTTCAAATCTACCTAAGAATGTAAAGGTTTGTGTGGACATCTTTACTTCTTTAAATTTAGTCTCTCAATTTTCTAATTATTTTTCTCCTTGTGATTTCTGGAGTCATTAATTTTAAAGTAGTGAAGTGCAAAGAATGTATTATGATTCTCAATTCTTAAACATTGTTTAGAAAATCTTTTCATTTTTCAGTTATAAATCCTATTTGACAACTTTCCCCTAGTTCTTGCAGCACAGACAAGCTTTAAGAGTCTTCCGAACATTTGCTAGTTAAAGAAATGAGTAGAAGCTTATGAGTAACTCCCACAATGAAGTGTAATCTTTGATTCTCTTCCCTTTACAACATTTTCCTGTTCTCTGAAGTGATTATTCATGTAACAGACTGTTTTCATTTATAGACACTGGAGCCATTATTCAGACTAATGACAGTGGATGCTAAAGACTTACAGATGGATAAATCTGATAAATCCAGCTATTCTGAGATGGTGCTCTTGCTGGTATCATTAGTATGGCAGTCACACTTAGAGTACCACTGAAGTCACTCTTCCTGCAAGGATGTTGAAAATGGATGACATGAAGCCCTTTTTGAGGGTATTTGCTGTAATAAAATCTCATAAGCTGTGTCATTTTTATAATGTAGTGCCATAATCATGATGGCTAATCTCTGTTACTGCTAAAGTTCAACTGATTTTATCTGTAAGACTAGCAGGATGCTTCTGGATGCCACTTTTTTGACTACATAACAGTGTTAAGCATCCTGGCCCTTAATTGATAAAGGACTAGGGGTTGCAAATTCAAAGAAAGGTGGCCCCATGAAAATATTAGTGAGCATCTCAAAGCCTCAAGGACTATGAAACTAACAATTTTGCTTGGAAAACTCTCTATGGGAAATATGGCAGTTTACTTTGTTCTGAGATTCTCATGTTCTTGTTGTGGTACTATGATCTTCTGTGTGTGAAACTCAAGATGAAGTAGACCTTCATCTTCTATTGAAAACCTGACCTTCAGTTTCCTGTGATCCTTTGGCTAAAAGAGATAAAAGTGACTTTCATTCCTGTAAGCTTGTCTAACAGGCATTGGCAACCTTTTCAACTCTTCTGTCAAGCTTGGTAGGGCATGCTGGTGTAGGATATGTCCCTGCTGAGTAACCTTTACCTGTGACCTGACATTTTGAGTGTCTCTTGTTCCATGTGCTGAGGTCCTTCCCTATTTTCAGAGTAGAGGTAGAATATAATAGAAGAAAATGGTGAATAAACATAGATAGGAAGATGTACTAAGAGTGGATGGGTCAGGTGGCAGCTGGTACCAGACCAGGAAGCCTTGCTTTTACCTGCTGTATTTTCACTGGAATTTACAAATCTGGCATTTGGAGTTCTTCCTTATGTTTATTTTGTTTTGTATATTTTTCTCAATCTATTATTCTGTAATAGTGTTAATCTCCTAGCTTATTTCTATTTCCTAGATAATGTCATTTTATGGTACTATAAAAGAGGTGTTACTCCATCATTAGTTTTATTTTTGAAACACAAATATTTTTTCTGTCATTTTATCAGTTGAAATTAATATTTTTTCTACTGCTTACCATAGAGCATAAGTTTAAGCTCTGTAGTTGGAACATGAGCTCTTTTATAATCAGGCCTGAATTTACCTTCCTAACTTCCTTCCTGTGGCATCTCCCAGCATACTCTAGCCTCCTGCCACCAGGAGCCAGAAGCTCACTGGGTTTAGAGTTAAGTTCATGTGCCGTAAATCAGAGCCAAAGTTCCTTTCCAGCATCACACACTGGCAGCTGCTGTTTATTCTTACACTTTCTTTAAGTCCCTTGACTTCTATGCCATACCTCTGTATCTTGCCTAACAGAAGACCCTGAATCACCTTCCAGAAAAACTCATTTTGAGGTTGGAGTTGAACCAAGAAATAACTAAGTCTTAATCATTTGGAGCTCAAAAGAAGCTCCTTGAAGGGGTGTTCAGATAGGTCAATACTTCTCACTTAGCTTTCAGAAGCTTTTTAACAGATGGCAACTTAGGAACAGAAGCACATTCTTGATAATCACACTCACACAGACTGGAAGTCTAATCATTAGGCTAATTTTTATAATAAAGCTACTTCAGAGATATATAGAAACATAAAAGCAAGTAGGACAAACTGCAGGGATAGGATGGAAAACAAGAAAACCTCCCAGAGAGATGATGTTTCAGATACCTATAAAAAAATTAATATATGGTCACCACATTCAAAAGGATGACTAGCAGGTGTATTCCAGGCAAAAGAAACATGTTTGGGGAAAAACATGGAAATATGAAAGAAAAAAGCACACTGGGGGACTCTATAGTACACAGATATTCTGTTTTGTGATGTTCTCCTGAGTGCTAATTTCTTCACTTAATATTTTTACTTGTTGGTCACTCAATTGTTTCCGGTTCCGGTGATCTTTTCTAAGTGCTTCATCGGACTATATAGGACTTTGTGGTTCTTATCCTATTTTCTTGACTATTTACTCTAACATACATGGCTTCAGTCTCTACCATTTTAATATCCACGTCATCTTCCTTTGTTTCTTAGTTGCAGGTTGAGTTTTTCTGGAAGGTGATTCAGTGTCTTCTTTTAGGCAAGATAGATTCCAAACTGCATTCAAATACAGGGAGATCTCCCTGAGGCTAGAGGTAGGGGGCAAGGGTGTGCATTTTAAAGAGATTGAGAATCCTCAGGAGCCTTAGACATGACCTCCATAGATTTGAACAGATATCCAGCTTTGGAATCAACTTGAACTAGAGGTAAACCACAAGGGAAAGAGTAAGGTGATGAAAACTTCTCATGATCCTCAAAATATGATGATTGGAGCCTAAAACTGTTCTTTGTGACAAATTTGCACTTAATGATGTATTATTTTACATATTTATCCATTTGGACCCCCAAAATAACCGAAGTGTTTCTAACTATGGGTAGGTTTCTTATACCTGGGACTATTCTAAGTAGATTAACTTATAGTTTGATGCTGCTGGAAGACAATTATAGTAGACGGAGTTTTATTACAAGACTTATCACAGGAGTGTTTTTCTTAGGTTGCAGTCATATGGGAAGAGGAATGACTATCTCTGAAGGCAAGAAACCTGACATCACAAATAGATGTTTTAAGACCAGAAAATGTCCTTTTATTAGTATATGTGGATGAAACATATTACCCAATCACAATCTTCCCTTTTCAGGTTTGTTTTTCTGAAGGAAAGCGGAAGGGAACTATATCTAATGAGTGTCTCCATGAGTCAGGCATTCTTCCAAAAGTTTTCCATGCTATATTTTATGTAATTCTTGTGACAGTGTTCCATTTTGGCAGATGAAGAAGTTGAGGCTCAGCGATATTAGGTAATTTATTCAAAGTCACACAAGCTAATAAGGGGTGGCTCATGTTTTAAAACTAGGAGTCTCAGTTTTCAAAACACCATATCACATCATTCAATAAAAATAACAACAAAAAGATGTTTCAATAATATTTTACTTATGATAGTGATTCCCTCTGGTAATCTTAAAGCCACTATATAATAAGTAATAGTTATAAACACAAGTGTTTATAGCATAAAAATGTTAACAGAAATTGTTTTAATCATTTTAAAGAATGTGTGCACTCTGCGTGGTTCTGGCTCACTTTTTAAATGCGAGAGAGATTGACGACTTTGAAAGTGGTTAAATTTTAGATGCTTATCTACAGCAAACTTTAAAAACTTCTAAGTGAGATTTTCCTACCAAGGAGGTGACTGTGCACATGGATACATTTCATTTAGGCCTATAGTGCTTGCTATGTATTTTTCTTTCATTCATCAGAAAAATGTGGTTTAGAAAAAGCACAGTTCTGAATGCTGTATTTCAAGAGGCAAAATTCAGTATTTTAGGAGTTGAAAAGACCAGGTTTTGAACATTAAAGTTTACTAGGCTGTGATAATTTTTTTAATGTTTGGTGAAATTTAACCTTTAGCAGAATGATGTAGCAGCTCTGAATTGTCTAAATTCCCTGACACACAGACTTACACAAAAATACCAATTTTTATCTCAGTAATTAAAATAGTTATTCAGGTAAATTAAACAAGTGCTTAAGGAAGCAAACATATCTGACACCATCCATTCTACCTTATAATAATATGATTTCTCAAGATTTTTGACATTTAACAGGGGGCCTGCAAATGCCTGCGACAGAGGACAATTTTTCTACCATAAAAATTATGAAAGATAAAATTATGCTAACTTTTCTAAATGTGGCAATATTTTAGTTGCATCTTCAAATGTAAACACAGAATCGTGGTTCCCCTGAAATATACATTGCTTTTTACAGATCCTATTGTATAATGTGTTATGTGAACAAATGCGGTCATTTGTTCCTATTTCTGGGAAGCTTCTCTGTAGAAAATTAAAAGCAAACGTAGCTTTGCTTTAGGTGCCAAGATTTTCAAGATTGTTAAGAGGATTTATAATTCTTAAACCTTTGTTTTTTCTTTATTTTATACCTTGCATTTGAAATGATGCCTGTAGAGCCAAGTGCTGTTCTTAAAGATTTACGGGAATAAACTCAAATTTAAGTCTCCCTGTAATCTTATGAGATAGGCACTACAATTGCCTTCACTTTACAATTAGAGAAACTAAGGCACAGTGGTGAGATAATCTGCCCAATGTAACACAGCTCGTACGTGAGTAGCCAGGGTTTGAACCCCTGCAGTCATCCCTGTCGCCTCCCCTAGAGGATGTGAAATTTCTTTTCTTCTGACTCTGTGATGGGTTGCTGAGATCATGATGACTACATGTGATTTGAGGGACCACTCCAATCTGGCATGGCATTGCTTGTCCTGCAGAGTTATTGAGCACAGACTTATCAGAGGATCTGGATTAACACAGGGAAACAAAGAAGGCTTCCTAGAATAATCTTATTGGAAGAAACTTATTGGTGGAAGACATTATACAAAATAGGACCAAACATGCAATGAATATAGAGAGGAAAGACCTGTCAGAGAAAATAGGGAGGAAGCTGGTTGAGATTAAGGGAGCTGTCAGACAGCCATGGGAGGCTGGCCTTGAATAAAAGAGAAGGGAAGGAAGCAAGAAGGATTGGATGGAAGTGTATTGAACTGTAGAGCAGTTCTAGGAAGAGTTTAGCAAGGCCAGTGGGGAGTCATTAAGACAAAGTCATCCTTTGGAGGAAACCTACATCTCCTGGGAATGGATCTCCTTTAATATCCCTGCCACACTCAATCACTAGCTGGGAGCAGCCCATACGATCCCTGATGTGAGAGCAACCCAGTCACTGGCTGAGAGCAGTGGTGTTGGTGCTAACATGGTGATGAATTTCAGAGCACAGTAGCTGGGGATGTTGCTTGATTATACTCCCTGCCTTCAGAATCTGCAAGGCTCATTCTCATGGCAGCCATGTCCCCCAATGCTTCCACTCCACCCCTAGGATAATTCCCAGTTTGAGGTTAAGTAGCTCTCATCTGAACTCTTTCCCATGAATTATCTATATCATGGTATTAGCATCAGGTCTACCCCTGAAATCTGAGGAGCCTGGTGCAAGAGAAGATAGTGGCCGACACATCCTATTGTTAGCTGACAAATGCACATTCATAATAACCTGGAAAACCTGATTCAAATGTAGAATTTTCAGACATCGCAAGTTTTCAGGCAGAACTTGATGGCACAGGGAAAGAGCTATCTTTATTCCTGTCCCACTCCTTTTGCCATCTCCAGCTGTATGCCTCACCTCAAGGGGCCTCCTAGGCATGTATATGAACACTGCAGTCCACATATCCATGCCCATTCATAGCATCCTCTCTTCTGCCTGTGTCTAAGGTATAGGCCCTGCTCACTACAGCATGATATGCCTGATAATTTATTTAACTGTATCCTTCACTAGATTATAATGCCTATGAGAGCTGTGCTCAGACTCCTCACCTACAGAAACTGTGAGATAATAAATGTGTGTTGTTTTGAACTGCTAAAAGCAGCTGCTAAGTTTGTGGTAATATTTTTATGCAGCAATGCATTACTAATACAGGCAGAAACTGTGTTGTTGATGTAGCACTTAGTGTGCAAATATATTTCCTAAATAAATGAATGAATTCATCCATTGTTTATTTTGTATTCACTCAGCATAAAGAGTTATTTTAAGAGCGTGCAACACGAGCTGAAGGCAAGAGGAAAAATCCCATTAAACCAAGAGGTACAGGAGATTAACCATGGAGGTACTGCTAGGAGCAGGTAGCAAAATATGGATGCTGCATTTTCCAGGAGTGTAAAAAGATTGAAGGTAATGAGGTGTTTATTTGTAGAACATGAGTAAGTTTGAATGTCTTGCCTGCTACTGCATTCTTCCTGTTAGCCAAGTGTGAGATGCAGAAAAAGAGAAACAAGATAAATAAAAAACCAACTAGACAAAAGGCTCTAGATCCAGTGAGTTAACACCGAATGTCTTCAGTTGCAGAAACTAGGAAAAGTGAACCTCCTAATATACTCCTGGGGCTGTGGGACTGGCTTTGTGTGGCTGATCCTTCGTACCTATTTACCTGGAGAACCTTTGCTGTTGATACTTGAGAAAAATGACCAGCCCTAAAGCTAGAAGGCCTCAGCTTTGAAGTCAGGACATTATTCCCTTCAAGAGGTCAACATGCCAAATGAAAGAATTGCTGCATAATATATTTAGATGATTAAGAATTTCCTGAAGATTGACCTGTGTGCCTTATGTTTTTATCTTTGAGTTTGTTCCTAATCTGAGACATTTTCAAGCAATTATAAGGAAATGCCATGGTTTTATAGCCCAATTTGTGTACTGATCTCTTACAATTTAAGATGTTCAGTTGAAACCTTCACAGTGGCAGATGGGTCAACAATCTAAACTCTGAATAACTGAAGTCAGTGTTCTCATAGGAAAGAGAAATGAAAATATACTTTCATCAATGAAAGCAGAGAGAAAGGAAACCCCATTGCTTTCTAATGGTGTGCTTGTTTTTTTGTAGAAAATAACCTAAATATATCTGAAAATGGGGCTTTGACTCCCATTTTGAGTTCAAACATGGTACGCATGGTATCAATTTCAAGGCATTTATTGTGTCAGTTTTATGAAGGAGAATGACACCTACTATGCCTTAAATGATAGCAACAATCTGCTTATTCAGAGGTGGAATTTCTGACAACCTCTACCCTTGGAAACACAGCCCAAACTTAGAAGTAAGAAAAAAAACAGGCCCTTAGGCTGACATAGCAGTTACAAAGGCACACACTCAACTTCTAGGGCCAGGACTTTATTGACTTTCCTTTAACACACAATTTTTAACAAGTGAAGTTATATGGTTATCCAACTCATAACAGTCAAGAAACTAGAAACCAGAGGCAGAGAAGAATCTGCTGGAGGTACCTTCAAAATAGCAGTGATGGTTGACAGTCTGATGGGAAAGGCAGAAACAATAAAACTAAAAGGCATTTACTTACAACTCAGGCCAATAAGGTGCCTACATTATTCAGAAAATGCACAATTATGTTCAGCATCTCCCATTTAGGAAGTAAATAAGTCATGCATAGCAGTGTAATACTGTGATATTAAGCTGTGTATTTTTCCAATTCCTTCTAACTCTTCACTTCTCCTTATCATCGAAACAGCAGTGAAAGTTATCTATATTGCTCTGCTATGCAGGGCTGAGACGATACAGAAAGAAAAGAGTAAATTCTAGGCTTTTGAGCTCTTGTGCATACTTTTGTATAGCTATCGCGGTGATAAAAGTCTTAAAAGCTACAGCTTTCAATTGAAGGAGCCAGAAACTCAGGTCAGAAAATTAGATTTCGTGAATTCCAGAAGCTTGCCTTTAAATAGTAAGGCCTGAAACCTGGGAGATTCAGAGCATAGAATTGGGACCTTAACCCCTAGAGTGGGAAGAATACCTGATGAGATAAATGCCATTTCCTGGTCAGAGGGCAAGAGAATCAGAGGAGGATGTGACTGGAGCTAGATACTGCCTGGGTCTTTGAGAAAGGCCCAGTGCCCCCTCCTACTTTGCTAAGGGGTAGGGGTAGTGATTAAAATCTCAGATCAGTCTAGAGGGTCTGAAAGCAGCGTCTTTTGCTCCAGGGTATAATAAAGGAACACTGAGAGACTCTTAGGTAAGCCACGTGTCCAATGGGACATGAGGATAATCAGGAGCAATAGGACAGTGGTTCTCCCAGGTCGTAAGTTCCTCAGGGTTCTCTAAGGTAGTGGGGGAATCCATTGAAAAGAGTTCTGTGACCCTTCCCTTCACAATCACTCCTCTGAAGTGGATGAGATGAGCCCGCACACCGGACACACCTCCTCCCATCAGGGCGCCACGTGGATAGCCCTGGCTGACACAGGCAGGGGCCAGCAGCAATGAGGATGACATAAAGGGCAAGAGGATAAGCGAGGTGCTGTGCATGTTAATTAGCTTGATAGAATCTGTCTACAACATACATGTGTATCAAAACATCACATTGTGTCCTATAAGTATATGCAATTATTATTTGCCAGTTAAAAATAAAAATTTTTAAAAGAAAAGTTGTTCAGTACACATGGTGACACATGCCTCTCCGCTGCATGCTCCTCTTCCTCTGGAACCCATCAGACATTTGGTGAGAAGGAAAGGAAGAATGTGAAGGGAGAGAGTTCTGAATGAACTAAGTAGTTACTCAGAAGAGGTGGAACTTTGGAGAGATTAGGTTGCCTTTAATTGGCAAAGGTGAAGAACAATGGCTCATGTTGTAACATAAATTTAGTTATAGGGATATAAAGAGCGTTGTAATTTTTGCACATCCGAGTATGTAGTCTAAAAATGTAAAAATCATCTCATTTAAAATGGTTAAAATAAAGAAAAGTTTGGGCATGTAAATGAAAAGACTTCAGTTAACAAGGGCTCACTTTTGTAGAACATCTCATCTCACAGTGCCACTAACAGTGACAAGGAAAAAACAAATCCTTCATGTATGATATAATAACAGCATGTGCCTTTTTACAGTAGCCCACTCCTCCGTTTTTTGTGGCAAAGCCCCAAGTACATGGCCCTTAAAGACTTCTTAGAGAACAGAAAAGCTTCCAGATGACAGAAGCCTGAAGCACAATGCTATATGTGATAGGAGTAGTAAGAATACTGATTGTGTCCTAGAAAGGAGGCAAGTTGTCACCCATATTCCCCTGAGGTTGCAAGGATATGCATCTCAGTTTATCGATTCCCGACGCATGCATATTCTAGGAAAGGAATGCATTTTCTTGGTTACTCATAGTCCTCCCAACCCTCTTCTGTTCAGTAGCTGTTTTCATACATGATTAACACTCAGATAGCATTTTCCACATTAACCTTGCGATGTCTGATAGGGAGGACAGAGATGGATACTGCCTTGCTGAAATGTGTACACATAATCCATAATGAATAACTGCAGCTCCTTGGTGACCGTGACGGGCCATCGCAAGTAAAGTAAGGTCCAAGTTGAGAAAGGCGCTGAGTCCCAAAGAGCAATATTTCACAATTTGGCTAAGCATGCAATTTAAAACACCAGCGAAGATCCCCTTGTGTGGTCCAGCACAGGCCTCTGATGGCTGTACCCATTCTGATTTTGTTCCTAAGGAGACTCAGCCATCACTGTCCTTAATATCCCTTTCTCCTGGGCATGGATTTGGATTACGCTGAAGGCTGTCTTCAGAGAATTCCCTTTTCTAGTTGTTCTCTGTTGTGGCATATGGATCCTGCTC
The DNA here is from genome assembly GCA_963573385.1 of Cacajao melanocephalus. Taxonomy (NCBI): domain Eukaryota; kingdom Metazoa; phylum Chordata; class Mammalia; order Primates; family Pitheciidae; genus Cacajao; species Cacajao melanocephalus. The sequence continues at coordinate 14,111 of CAUYLG010060567.1, forward strand.
AGGTATCTTTGTGATCTTTTATATTCTACATGTTCCAACAGAATTGTGGAGGCAGGAAGGTTTGGGACCAAGGTTCTATAGCAATATCTGTGGGGGATTGCAAATGGATGTGTTGTAGAGGCTTGCAGTACTTCCGGTGTCTCCCAGTGTTGGAAAGTTAATCATCTTCAAAAGCTAATCCTGAATGGACACACATTTATTATTTTCTTAAAACAGATATAAATAGGACTATAATTAACTTTTTGAATTGGTGTGACTTTTCCTCTAACCATGCATCAATATATGGTGCCTTGTGGGCAGTTGGATGTGCTTGCACTTTTGCTAAATATTGTCAATGATATTTTCCTGGAGTAGATTTTAAGGCTTATGAATAAGTGATAGTATTGCCTTTGCTGACATGGGTGCACTTTGAACACTTATATGGAGACCTTCATATATTACTGTCTATTGAGAGTTGAAGTCTTCCTGAGGAAGGTGATTTGTGGATGACAAACATCTAATATAGCCCTAAATTTCCCAGTTTTTTGCTATGTCCGTAATAGGTTCAAATATGAATCAGAGCAGGAATCAAGTATGCTGTTATGTTATTAGTATTAATATGTCTATATAGCATTGTCTCGTTTCAACATTTCAAGAATGGTCCAGTACTAATTGTTATCCACTATTCACTACTAGTATATTGTGTTACCTTATACAGTGTCGAGTAAACGGTTTCTTATTGGGCACTTAAATGTATGAATCATATTTGATTCTTTTGAAAATATAGACTGATACTTTAGGTCTTGGGGAAAGTCTGAGATTCTGCATTTCTAGCAAGTTCCCAGGTGACATTGATGTTTCAGGGACCACACTTTAGTTGTAAGGCTAAAGCAGGCATTATGGTAAGAGAAGGATTGAGAAAACTAAATGTTCCATCTGTTTATATGCAGTATTCTTGCCTGATCTCTGGTAGGGGTTTAGTGTTCATTCCTCTAAACCTGTTCCTATAGAGTTGCTGTTATCTTTATTGCGTAGTACTTTATTACATTCTATAGTATGTAATAGAAATAGCTCCAATTTCAGCCCTCATTAATACTGTAATAAGGTAATAGGGTCCACCTAAACTCTTTGTATCTGTGTACAAATCTTTGCCTAGGCAAAGTTGGCCTGCCTTGAGATATTTTTGCTGTAATTCTTTTCTTCAACTGATCTGCCCATTGACAATAAGCCTCCTGAAATCGTTGCCTAGCTTAGTAAACAATTGCAAGTAAAACTTTCAACTCCTTAAGAGCATAGGAAATAAAAGAATTAGTGTATTCAGTTCATCAAGGACTTGTTGACTACCATCTTTATACCAAACTCGGTAAGTACCAGGGCTGAAAAGATAAATGAAATATAAGAGATATGACCATATGCTTATAACCCTTCAAATTCATATTGTTTATATTGATAAATGATGCATATATTTACCCAACTCTTAATAAAAGTTACATCTGGCAATAATTTATATGTGATATTCTAGAGAACAACAACTGTAGGAGTGACATTCCTACAAACAAAGATTAGTTCTCAGCCCCATTAAGTGTGTTTCCTCTGAATTTCAAATTCAATAATTTAACTCGGTTCATGAGTTAACCCAGATTTTTTCCTCTCCAGGTAAAGTTAACCTGTTCTCTTTCTCTAAAACTAGATTTACATTTCTTGGCAATTATATAGTGTGTGTACATGTGTTTATGTATAGTTTGATATGCACATTTGGGGACTACTGTAACATCACAGGCATACATGGAATCAAATAAACCACAATATTAAGAAAATGAGGGAGAGGAAAAGTTGTACAAAGTTTGAAATTAACTCATTTGTTTTCTACAAATTAGTCCTTCATGATATATTTGGTAAACTTACCAATATTTTCTAATAATATCTACAGTATTGATTGCTCCTTTGAAGAAAAACTTGCTTAAATTGGTAAAACTGCTGTGTTGTTTTCAAAGAAGATTTTCTAAATCAAATTCAATTTTAGTAGAATAGTCTTAATTACTTCCATAGGCAAACCTCTGCTAGATGCTTCTTTATAGAAGAGAAAACAAAGGTTCTCTGCCCCAAAAGTGCAAAATTCAGTGATAAAATTACTTTAAGGCAAAATGGAACAGATAAGAAGATTTAACAGTGTGTTATGGGGTTCCAAAGACATGGATATAGCCAACCCTGGGATTAGAATGGTTGATCTGGTAAATTGCGTAGAATTCTAATGGGGAGTTTAGGTAAAGAGAGATAAGAAACAATGAGGTCTTGAATCAGGTTAGTGAGAGAGAAAATTGAGGTAAGAAAAGTGAAACAAATTCCTGAGGAAGAATCTTACAAGTCTTAGAAATTTACTGAATGTGAGGACAGGAGAAAATATGATTCCATGATTTTATGTAAGAATGCTTGGATGAATATTGTTGTAATTAACAGAATAAAAAACATCTAAAAGAAGAACCAGTTATTGAAGTGTAGAAAGATAATTTAAGGCAGAATTTAAGGTTTTTTGAGATTGGACAGAGAAGAGTAGCACATAGCAGGTGTCAAGCAGGTAGATTTTAGAGTTCTCGAGGGCGGTACCTCCAATGCCACAAACGTAGACTTGGGTGTTGTCCAAATTGAAGATAGAGTGGAAGTTGTTGCAGTGTGGGAGATCCTTAGAGGAAAGAACAAGATCATTCTGAGCAAATACTTACAGGCAATCTATTAAAGGAGAGAAGTTTTATTCAGAAGATAAAAATTATTTTCAAGAAGAAAGGGATAGGTAGTGTCAAATTTCAGGATATGAATACATTTTGCTCAGTATGCTGGTAGTATCATTGGAGTTGTCTCAGGCTCTTCCTGCTGTTATAAAAAGTACCGTAGACTGGGTAACTTATAAATAATAGAAGTTTATTTCTTATAGTTCTAGAGGCTGAGAAATCCAAGATCAAGGTACCGGCTGATTCGGTATCTGGTGAGAGCTCACTTTCTGCTTCCTGTATAGCGCCTGTGGCTGTTCCCTCACATGGCGCAAGAGATGGAAGAGAAAGGGAGCTTCCTGAAGCCTCTTTCATAAGGGAATTAATGACTTCCCAAAAGACTTCTTGGTACCAACCTAACAGGGATCAAGTTTCAACATGCATTTTGGAGGGATACCGACATTCAAACCATAACAATTCACCCCTGGCTCCCTGAAAATGTATGTTCTTCTCATATATAGAATCTATTCATTCCATCTCAATAGCCCCAAAAGTCTTAACTTGTTCTAGCATCAACTTTAAGATCTAAGTCTAAAATGTTATCTAAGTATTATCTAAATCCAAAATACAGTGGTGGGACAAGGAGAGGTAGGCATTCCATTACAAAAGAAAGAATAAACAAGAATAAAGGGGTAATATGTCCCACTTAAGTCCAAAAACTGACAAGGTAAGCAACATTGAATACTGAGCCTTCAGAATAATTTTTGACTCTATGTCCCAACTTCAAAACACACTGGGATGAGGATTGAGCCCTCAAAGCCTGAGGGGAACCTGCCCTCATGACTTTGCTGGATGCAACCCATATGGCAGTTCTTATGCATTGGAGTTGCATACCTACATGTTCCAACAGAACCGTGGAGGCAGGAAGGTTTGGGACAAAGGTTCTATAGCAATATCTGTGGGGGGTTTCAAATGGATGTGTTGTAGAGGCTTGCAGTACTTCTCATGTCTCCCAGTGTTGGAAGATTAATCATCTTTCAAAAGCTAATCCTGAATGGACACACATTTATTATTTTCTTAAAACAGATATAGGACTATAATTAACTTTTTGAATTGGTGTGACTTTTCCTCTAACCGTGCATCAATATATGCTGCCTTGTGGGCAGTTGGATGTGCTTGTAGTTTTACTAAATATTGCCAATTATATTTTCCTGGAGTAGATTTTAAGGCTTATGAATAAGTGATAGTATTGCCTTTGCTGACATGTGTGCACTTTCATGCATTTTGAGCACTTCTATGGAGACCTTCGTACATTACTATCTGTTGAGAGTTGAAGCTTTCCCTGAGGAAGGTGGTTCCAGGCTGAAGTCTTGGGGGCAGCCCTGCCCCCATTGCTCCACTAGGCATTGCTCTAGTAGGGGTTCTCTGTGGTGGCCCTGACCTCACAGCTTTGCTAGGCATTGACTTGGTGGAAACTTTTCACTATAGCCCTGTCCTTGTGACAATTCTCTCCCTGGACCTTGAGATACTCTTGCTCATCCTTTGAAATCAAGGTGGATGTAGGCATGCCCTCATGCTCTTTCACCCTGTGTGCCTGCAGAGATAGCACTGCTTGGACGCTGCCATGGTTTACTGCCTGTGCCCTTAGGAGGGGTGGCCTGAGTCACATGTTCGCCCACTTGGTTCACACCTGGAGAAGCCTTGGAATGCTCTGCTGGAATACAGAGAGTAGGGACTTCAGATGGCATAGGGCAGTAAGTGCTAAGGTCACACAGGTGCCTGAGGCCCCTCTTTTAACATAGTTCTGTCTCCTGGGCCTTGATCCTCTGAGCCTCTGATGAAAGGGTCAGGCACAATAGTCTCTGAAATGCCTTTGGGATCATTCTTCTATTGTCTTGATGAATATCATTTGGCTTCCCTTTAGACATATTAATCTCCTTGTCCAACTTTTGCTGTTCATTCTTTATAGCCACAGCCTGCTTCTTTTTTGCCTTTCTGGGTTTCAGTCTCTAATACTGGAGTTTGCAGCCTGTCACTCTAGAGGTGATAGGTGCTTTCCTTTTGATTATAAATTCCATATTTATTTTGTTTCTCTCTTCTCACATTTTGCTATTAAGCAGTCAGGAGAAGCCATGCCACACCCTCAACACTTTGCTTAGAAATTTTTTTTTCCACCAGTTGTTCATAAGTTCTGCCTTCCATGAAGCACCCACGCAGTGGAAATGGTCTGCCTCTTGCTCCTTTACCCACTTCCACATGCATCAGTGATAATCCAAGTATTTGTTAGGCCTTCCTGCTGCCCATAAGAGACTTTCCTGCTCTGAAGATGGTTCAGTATTCCCATCTTAATTACATTTAAATGTACAGTACAGTAGTTTTAACTATATGCACAATAATGAACAAAAAATCTGTAGATCATCTTGCATAACTGATACTCTATACCCATTGAAAAAGTCCCCTTTCCCCCTCCTCCAAGCCCCTGGGAATCACCATTCTACTTTGTATTTTGACTATTTTAGATACCTCCCATAAGTGCAATTGTACAGTATTCACCTTTCTATGACTGGCTTACTTCACTTAACATAATGTCCTCAAGGTTCACTCATATTGCAGCTTGTGACATAAGTTCCTTTTTTAGGGCTGAATAATATTTTATTGTATGAATACACTATATTTTATCTATCCACTTCATCGCTATTATGAATAATGCTACAAATATGTACATGGATATGAAAATATATCTTTGAGATCCTATTTTCAATTCTTTTGAATATTTACCAAGAAGTAGGATTGCTGAATCGATTATATGATAATTCTATTTTTAATTTTTCAAGAAACCTTTAAATCACATGTTCCAATGTGGAAATGTAAACTGGTACAGCTGCTATAAAAACTATAATCTTTATCTTAATACTTGTTATTTTCTATTGTGTTTTTATAATGATTTTATTGTAGCCATCCTAATTGATGTGACAGCATTTCTTACTGTGATTTTGCATTTTCCTGGTGATTAGTAATGTGGAACATCTCTTTTTCATTTGCTTATTGGCCATTTGTGTACCTTCTTTGGGGAAATATTTGTTCAGGTTTTTTTTTTGGTCTATTTTAAAATTGGGTTATTTGTTTTGTTGTTAAGTTATAAGAATTCTTTATATATTCTGGATAGTAACTCCTTATCAGATATATTATTTACAAATGTGTTCTCCCATTCCACAGTTTGCCTTTACATTCTATTATTTTCTTTGCTGAGTGGAGTATTTAAGTTTGATGTAGCCCCATTTGGCTATTCTTTTGTTTCCTGTCGCCTTCTTATAAGATGGGACGGTGATATTTCCAACTTTAAGATGGTAGTTGAACATTGACCAAGAAAGACATATTACTGATGTTAAAATTCCTAGGTCCATAATCCTGATATTTTCTCAACATTTTGGCCTTATATAGTTAATTTTCCTTTGTGAAAGTTAGTTTACCAGGAGTAAATTCTTCTTTGACATCCTTAGTAGGTTTTTCTTCTGCTTATTTGTCAAGATGGGATAGCTGGCTGTGATGGCAGGTTCCTGTAGTCTCAGCTACTCAAGATGCTGAGGCAGGAGAGTCACTGGAGCCCCAGAGTACAAGGCTGCAGCAAGCCATGTTCATGACACTGCTCTCCAGCCTAGATGACTGAGCAAGACTCTGTCTAGAAAAAAATAATAATAATAAAGATGAGACATATTTCTGCTGAGGGTATTATTTTCAGACAAGGATTGGGTCAGAACATTGTAGGTACTCTTTCTTTCAGCTATAATACCTTTTTGTTACTTTCTATATACAGCAGCAAAATTCAATCAGGGGAAGAACTTTTCCAAAGTCAATTAATAGGGAAAGGCAAATAGTCCAGAAACCACAGAGGAGTTGCCCGTTGTCCCTCTATTGACTGGAGCTGGAAACAAAGCCGCTTAATGCAGTTTAAGAAGTTGTCATTGCAGGCAGGGTTTTGCTCAGTTTACTAAATGTATTGACTGTAGGATATAAATAAATCCCTTGCAAACAGATTTAAATGCTTTTCAATGACAAAAACAGCCGTCTATTTTCCCTCTAATCTCAGAAGAGAGGGAGCTACAGCTGGTGCTGCTTTCCTCAAGGAAAGAAGCACACACAGCAACACCTCTGGCTCCCCCTGTATCATTTCCCTTTACGACAGCACCCCTTCCATTCACAACTTGATTGATAGGAATAGCAAGGACTACTGGCTCCTGTCAGTCACTGTTTCCCAATCAGAATAACTAAAACTTCGGAAGATAAGACAGAACCCTCTAATTATTGTTTCCCATGATCAAAGCAAGTCCAACATCTTGGTTTCCCATCCTGTTGTATGACAAGTACACAGCGAGATGTCTATATAAGCAGATCATATCCAAGCACAAGTAAGAGGGATTGGTTTAGGCTTGGATGTCCTGGCTAAAGCAATGCCATTGTCAGGGTCAACTGTAAATCACGATCATAGACTACACTGTTTTTTAATTGGCCACTGAAGAAAAAAGGTCAAATATCTCTTGACATCCTTTTAAAAAGTATATCTTTAACTGAGCCCAGTCTTTCCACATCTAAAGCTTTCTCATTCTTACCTGAGTCACAAAGATCCTATTGCTTCCATGTATTTTCCTTCTAATTCCCACGCCATCTGGCTGCTATCATCTTTTCCATGTTGGTTGGCAAACTAAAGATATGAGTGTTATTAAACTTCCACTATCTGCAGGGTGGCAGATAGTAAGTTCAGAGAAGGTTTAAATTATTTAGGTTAGTATATCATCCTTGAGCATAGTTATTCTAAAATGTCCCTATTCAATAAGAAGAGTAAATAATAATTTCATGGAAAAACTACCTGGAAATTTGAAGCTACCACGTAAGGAAAAAGAGATGACAATTTTTCATTCCAGTGCTACAGCGTACTAGATTGGCTGTTGAGATATGAAAGAAAATTAATATTTTACCAGAAACAAAAAGAAATGTGATAAAATATGATTTGAGGAAATATTTAGTACCTGTTATAAAATCACTTTTCTGATGATGAAAACACTTTCTGAAGAACAAATGTAAGAATGAGCCCCGCAGTAAAGTAAGAACAGACACATCTGCATTGAAACTCTATTAATAAGATGAAGTGAGGTCTTGGTGTCTTATAGCTGCCAACATTGCAATTTTTCTTAGCTCTCAGAATGCTGCTTGAATGCTTGTTAAACCAAACAACCTCTAAATGAAAGTTAGTAGAACTGACAGTGAATGGAAAATAACCCCTTGCAGTACTACAGTTCATAGCCCTTAATCGAAGACGTTGGCCACTTGATTTATAACTTAACCCCACTTTTAATTGCAGTTAGAAGAAATGTGCTTTGGATATTGTTTTTCTAACTTTCATTTCCAAATAAAAAGTTAGTTTGTTTTATTTTTCTAACTTGTAAATAGTTATAGATTCACAGGAGGTCACAAATAAATATATAGGAAAGACCCACACATCTTTCCCAATCTTCTGCAAATGTTAACATCTTGCGCAATTGTAGCCCAATAACAAAATCAAGAAACTGACGTTGGTACAATCTGGGGGGCTTTTTAGATTTCATCAGGTAAATTCTCATGGAGGCCATCACACTAAGAAAATGATTGTAATTCTTTAGATGATCTGGATCTAGACCCTTGATTTTGAAGCCTCAAAATCAAATTACCTAAGATGGTAAAAAGCACAATTTGATATTTGTTGTCCTGAAAGAAAAGGTGCATGTAGTGATGTCATCACTTCAAGTGGTCTAACTCCTGCCAAATCATTACTCAGAATAGACTGCTAGTAAGGCTTTCCTGATTTGACATGGAGTGGCTGCCAAAATTGTATCCTTTTGTTCATTAGACTAAGTTTATTTCAATTAAGAAGGAAAAAGGACAAGCAGTCTTTGAGAGCTTCCATGGAAAGGTTTACATAGGATAGCATTTAATCACCCAGTGAAACTATTGTGGTTTTCATTTTTTAAAATGTGCTCAAGTTATCCTACTGAATGGTATGATGTTATCTATTTTTATTTGCTTATAATTTGATTTGTCTGTTTGTGTTCTGACTGGAGGCTTCCGGTGACCTTGCACATGCTGTGTTTGTTCTCATTCCTATTAACATCACCAAGTGCGTTCAGCCTGGCACACAGTAGGAGAGCAGTAAGTATTGTTGGACAGTGAATCACTCTTTTTTCTTCTCTATTGCCACCAGATGCCTGATTTTCCTTTTTATCCTAAGTTAGTAGCAGCTGTGGAAGTTTTTCTTGCTCTCACCTTTAAGTATCGCAGGGCTGAGACACAGAAGTGACTCCTTTAGAACAAATGAAAGAAAACAAATGTCTTCCTAATTCTTGTGATACAAACAGCTTATTATTACCATTTTTTTTTTTTTGGCTATTTACTTGTTAACTTAGCTGACAAACCTCCTTTTGGTTTTCATTGATTCATTAATTCCTTTCAACTCTAATGCTAAATGTCTATGAGACTTAGGTAAGTCACTTTACTCTGTTGGTGTTATTATCTAAAAAGGGAGATTAGATAAAATACTTTCAACTTTACATTCTATAATTTGGTGGTTACCTTGTTAATTATAACACCTGAGAACAAACATAAGTTCTAAAAATTTTATCACGAATTTAAACTTGTCTTTATTGCATAATTACTATATTTTAAAGTAAATCTGAATATATTCACACACATCAAGATAATATATACATATTGTAAAAAAGTTAAATACAATTTTTTTTTGAGACAACGTCTTACTCTGTTACCCAAGCTGGAGTGCAGTGGTGCGATCTCAGCTCACTGCAACCTCCACCTCCCGGGTTCAAGCTATTCTCCTGCCTCAGCCTCCTGAGTAGCTGGGACTACAAGCACGTACTACCATGCTCGGCTAATATTTTCGGTTTTTAGTAGAGGTGGGGTTTCACTATGTTGGCCAAGTTGGTCTTGAACCCTTGACCTCATGATCCACTGCCTCAGCCTCCTGAAGTGCTGAGATTACAGGCGTGAGCCACCATGACTGTTCACAAATTTTTGAATGTAGACAATGAAGTTCTCTACTTCTTTCTTCATCTCCTCATTCCCATCCTATTGTTATACCTTCTAGAAATGAGCAAAATAATAATATTGAGTAATTTTATATCATTTATCTAGCAATATATGCCTATACAAAATATATAACATGTAGTACAATTTATTTACAAAAACAAAGTTATACATTGTATGCTTTTTTTGGTAGTTTTGCTTTTTTCAGTAAATAACATACAGTAAGAGTTTTTCCATGCCACTAACTCTTTTTATCATCAGTCTTAAATTCCATTATATAGTTATTCAATTAATTTTCTAATGGTGCATATCTAGGTTTTTTTCTAGTCTTTTATTGTATATAAACCATGTGCTTTATAATTTTCAAATATATGTATTGTATGAGCCTAGTAGTTTTAGTGTTAATATTGCTGAAGTTAGAGATTAAAATGTTGCTCCTTAAGAGAAGATTACTTCCTTCAACCTTCTCTGTCCACTCAACTGAATATTTTCATTTCTCTCCCTAATTCTACCTACATGCTCATTTTTAATGATATCATCTGGCTTTTTCATTCTCCCAATCTTTCTAATATCACCTGCTGCTATTCATTTAGACTGAGCAAGAGCCAGGCATCCCTAAATTCCTAAAGGCCTAATACAGTAATAGAAAGTTATATTATTCTTAGTTTACTCGGGTTTGTTTATAGTTATTAATATTTGTATTTCTCTTATGAAGGCCCCTCAACATTTGTAAAAGTAAGAATGCAATTTGAATTTCCTTTGCTGTTTTCTCCCAAAGCAAAGATTCTTAGTAATAATGGTCTGAAAAAGTTATAGAATAAAGTAAACCAAGAAAAGTCTGAGAGTTGAATAAGCAACAGAATGTAATCCTACCTGTTGCTTTCATCTTAATAATTTTTAGGTTTAAGCTGTTGTTAAAAAATTATCTACTGGGGAGGATCCAAGATGGCCAAATAGGAACAGCTCCAGAGTGCAGTTCCCAGCAAGAACAACGCAGAGGGTGATTGCTCACTGCATTTCCAAACAAATTGTCACTGCCCACAGACCAGGAGATTCCTGGGCCAAGAAGTACAAGTTTTCAGCACAGTGGTTTCAGCCGGTGCCGTCTTGGTGCACAGAAACCCGCGCAAATCTGAGCAGCCTTTTCAACTGGCACCAGGAATGTCTGGGAGACAGAGCCACCCATTCAACTGAAAGGTAGAGGGCAGAGACAGGGAGCCAGGTGATCTGGCTCGGCAGGTACAACCCCCACAAAACAAGCAATCTGAAACATTCTGGATTGAGAATTTCCCAGCAAGAGCAGCTGGACCCAGGACAGTCCAGCTCAGTGAGGGGAAGGGCAACCACCACTACCAAGGCAGTCTTCCGCTACTGAGGCAGTTCACACAGCAGCTGGGCAGAGCCTGGGGCAGCTCAGCAATGCCTCTGCTGACAGACTATGACTAGACTACTCCATGTGTGGCAGGAGATCTATGAAAAAAGGCAGCAGGATGTCAGGAACTTATAAATAAAGCTGACCTTCCTAGGACAGAGCACCAGGGAAAAGAGGCAGTTATGAGTTCCACTGCAGCAGACGTAAAAGTACCTGCGCAGCAGCTCTGCATGGAAAAATGGAGCTTCCAGCACAGCGCTTGAGCTCCTATAAGAGACAGACTGTCTCCTCAAGCAGCTTCCCGACCCCCATATATCCAAAGAGACACCTCATAAAGAAAAGCTCAGGCCAACATCTGGCAGGTACCCTTCTGGGATGAAGATAAGACAAGAAGAAACCAACAGCAGCCCTTACTGTTCTGCAGCCCCCACAGGTGACCCCCAGGCAAGCAGGGTCTGGAGTAGACCTCCAGGAGTCCTGCAGCAGAGGGGCCTGACTGGTAGAAGGAAAACTAAGCAACAGAAAGAAATAACTTCATCATCAACAAAAAGGATGTCCACTCAGAGACCCCATCTAAAAGTCACCAACTACAAAGACCACAGGTAGATAAAGCCATTAAGATGGTAAGAAACCAGTGCAAAAAGGATGAAAACACCAAAAACCAGAACGCCTCTCCTCCAAAGGATCACAACTCCTCACCAGCTAGGGATCAAAGGTGGATGAAGAATGAATCTGATAAATTGACAGAAACAGGCTTCAGAAGGTGGGTAATAACAAATTCTCAGAGCTAAAAGAACCTGTGCTAACCCAATGCAAAGAAACTAAGAACCTAGAAAAAGGGTTAGATAAGCTGCTAACTAGAATAAACAGCTTAGAGAAGAATATAAACGACTTGACGGAGCTAAAAAACATAGCACGAGAACTTCAAGAAGCATACACAAGTTTCAATAGCTGAATTGACCAAGCGGAAGAAAGGATATCAGAGATTGAAGATCAACTCAATGAAATTAAATGAGAAGGCAAGAATAGAGGAAAAAGAGTGAAAAGAAATGAACAAAGCCTCCAAGGAATATGGGATTATGTGAAAAAACCTAATCTACATTTGATAGTATACTTGAATGTGATGGAGAAAATGAATCCAAGCTGGAAAACACTCTCCAGGATATTATCCAGGGGAACTTCCCCAACCTAGCAAGGCAGGCCAATATTTAAGTCCAGGAAATACAGAGAACACCACAAAGATATTCCTCAAGAAGAGCAACCCCAAGGCATATAATCATCAGATTCACCAGGGTTGAAATAAAGGAGAGACTGCTAAGGGCAGCAAGAGAGAAAGGTCGGGTTACCCACAAAGGGAAGCCCATCAGACTCACAGCAGATCTCTCAGGAGAAACCCTACAAGCCAGAAGAGAGTGGGGGCCAATATTCAACATCCTTAAAGAAAAGAACTTTCAACCTAGAATTTCATATCTAGCCAAAGTAAGTTTCATAAGTGAATGAGAAATACAATCCTTCATGAACAAGCAATTGCTGAGAGATTTCATCACCACCAGGCCTGCCTTACAAGAGCTCCTGAAAGAAGCACTAAACATAGAAAGGAACAACCAGTACCAGCCACTCCAAAAATGTAGCAAATGGTAAAAAGCATCAACACACTGAAGAAACTGTATCAACTAATGGACAAAACATCCAGCTAGCATCAAAATGGCAAGACGAAATTCACACATAACAATATTAACCTTAAATGTAAATGGGCTAAATGCCCCAATCAAAAGACACACACTGGCAAATTGGATAAAAAGTCAAAAGCCATCAGTGGGATGGCAATATTTGGGAAACCCATCTCACATGCAAGGACACAAATAGGATCAAAATAAAGGGATGGAGGAAGATTACCCAAGAAAATGGAGAGCAAAAAAAAGTAGGGGTTGCAATCCTAGTCTCTGATCAAATAGACTTTAAACCAACAAAGATCAAAAGAGACAAAGGGCATTAAATAATGGTAAAAGGATCAATGCAACAAGAAGAGCTAACTATCCTAAATATATACACACCCAATACAGGAGCACCCAGATACATAAAGCAAGTTGTTAATGGCCTACAAAGAGACTTACAGTCTGACACAATTAATAGTGGGAAACTTTTACACTCCACTGTCAAGACTAGACAGATCAACGAGACAGAAAATTAACAAGGATATCCAGGACTTGAACTCATATCTGGACCAAGCAAACCTAACAGACATCTACAGAACTCTCCACCCCAAATCCACAGAATATATATTCTTCTCAGCACCACATCACACCTACTCTAAAATAGACCACACAATTGGAAGTAAATCACTCCTCAGCAAATGCAAAAGAACGGAAATCATAACAAACAGTCTCACAGACCACAGTGTAATCAAATTAGAACTCAGGATTAAGAAACTCACTCAGAACCACAAAACTTCATGGAAACTGAACAACTCGATCTTGAATGTTGACTGGATAAACAATGAAATGAAGGCAAAAATAAAGATATTCTTCAAAACCAAGAAGAACGAAGACACAACATACCAGAATCTCTGGAGTACATTTAAAGCAGTGTCTAGGAGAACATTTATAGCACTAAATGCCCACATGAGAAGCAAGGAAAGACCTAAAATGGACGTTCTATTATCAAAATTGAAAGAGCTAGAGAAACAAGATCAAAAAAACTCAAAAGCTAGCAGAAGACAAGAAATAACTAAGATCAGAGCAGAACTGAAGGAGACAGAGACACAAAAAACCCATCAAAAAATCAAATCCAGGAGCTGGTTTTTTGAAAAGATCAACAAAATAGACAAACCTCTATCCAGATTAATGAAAAAGAAAAGAGAGAAGAATCAAATAGATGCAATAAAAAACGATAAAGGGGATATCATCACTGATTCCACAAAAGTATAAATTACCATCAGAGATTACTACAAACAACTCTATGCACATAAACCAGTAAACTTGGAAGAAATGGATAAATTCCTGGACACTGGCACTCTCACAAGCCGAAACCAGGAAGAACTGGAAACCCTGAATAGACCAATAACAAGGGCTAAAGTTGAGACAGCAATTAATAGCCTACCAACCAAAAAAGCCCAGGTCCAAATGGGTTCATAGCCAAATCCTACCAGACATACAAAGAGGAGTTGGTACCATGCCTTCTGAAACTATTCCAAACAATATAAAAAGAGGGAATCCTTCCCAAATCATTTTATGAGACCAACATCATCCTGATACCAAAAGCCAGCAGAGACTCAACAAGAAAAGAAAACTTCAGGCCAATATCTATGATGAACATAGATGCAAAAATCTTCAATAAGATACTGGCAAACCGATTGCAACAGCACATCCAAAAGCCTATCCATCACAATCTAGTAGGCTTCATCCTGGGGATGCAAAGCTGGTTCAACATACACAATCTATAAACATAATCCATCACACAAACAGAACCAAAGATAAAAACAACATGATTATCTCAATAGATGCAGAGAAGCCCTTCAACAAAATTCAACAGCCCTTTATGCTAAAAAGTCTCAATAAACTGGTATTGATGGAATGTATCTGAAAATAATAAAAGCCATTTATGACAAGCCCACAGCCAATATCATACTGAATGGCCAAAACTGGAAGCATTCCCTTTGAAATCTGGCACTAGACAAGGATGCCCTCTCTCACCACTCCTATTCAATATAGTATTGGAAGTTCTGGCCAGAGCAGTCAGACAAGAAAAAGAAATAAAGGGAATTCAATTAGGAAAGGAGAAAGTCAAATTGTCTCCATTTGCAGATGACATAATTGTATATTTAAAAGACCACATCATATCAGCCCCAAGTCCCCTTAAACTGATAAGCAACTTAAGCAAAGTCTTAGGATACAAAATCAATGTACAAAAATCACAAGCATTCCTATACACCAATAACAGACTTAAAGAGAGCCAAATCAAGAGCGAACTCCCATTCACAATTGCTACAAAGAGAATGAAATACCTAGGAATACAACTAACAAAGGATGTAAAGGACCTCTTCAAGAAGAACTACCAACCACTGCTCAAGGAAATAAGAGAGGAAACAAACAGATGGAAAAACATTCCATGCTCATGGTTAGGAAGAATCAGTATCATGAAAATGGCCATACTGCCCAAAGTAATTTATAGATTCAACGCTATCCCCATCAAGCTACCTATGACCCTCTTCACAGAACTGGAAAAAACCACCTTAAACTTCATATGGAACCAAAAGAGAGCCCACATGGTCAAGACAATCCTAAGCAAAAAGAACAAAGCTGGAGGCATCATCTACCTGACTTCAAACTATACTACCAGGCTACAGTAATCAAAACAGCATGGTACTGGTACCAAAACAGAGATATAGACTAATGAAACAGAACAGAGGCCTCGGAGGCAATGCCGCACATCTACAACAATCTGATCTTTGATAAACCTGACAAAAACAAGCAACAAGGAAAGGATTCCCTGTTTATTAAATGGTGTTGGGAAAACTGGCTAGCCATGTGTGAAAAGCAGAATCTGGACCCTTTCCTGACACCTTACACTAAAATTAACTCCAGATGGATTAAAGACTTAAATATAAGACCTAACACCATGAAAACCCTAGAAGAAAACCTAGGCAAAACCATTCAGGACATAGGCATAGGCAAGGACTTCATGACTAAAACACCAAAGCATTGGCAACAAAAGCCAAAATAGACAAATGGGATCTAATTAAACTCCAGAGCTTCTGTACAGCAAAAGAAACAATCGTTAGAGTGAACCGGCAACCAACAGAATGGGAAAAAATTTCTACAATCTACCAATCTGACAAAGGGCTAATATCCAGAATCTACAAAGAACTAAAAGAAATTTACAAGAAAAAAACAAACCCATTCAAAAGTGGACAAAGGACATGAACAAATTTTCCAAAGAAGACATATATGAGGCCAAGAAACATATGAAAAAATTCTTATCATCATTGGTCATTAGAGAAATGCAAATCAAAACCACATTGAGAGAACATCTCACACCAGTTAGAATGGCAATCATGATAAAATCTGGAGACAACAGATGCTGGAGAGGATGTGGAGAAACAGAAACACTTCTGCACTGTTGGTGGGAGTGTAAATTAGTTCAACCATTTTGGAAGACAGTGTGGCTATTCCTTAAGAACCTAGAACTAGAAATTCCATTTGACCCAGAAATCCCATTACTGGATATATATCCAAAGGATTTTAATTAATTCTATTATAAAGACATATGCACATGAATGTTCATGCAGCACTGTTTACAATAGCAAAGACTTGGAACCAACCCAAATGCTCATCAATGATAGACTGGACAGGGAAAGTGTGGAACATATACACCATGGCATACTATGCAGCCATAAAAAATGATGCATTCGTGTCCTTTGTAGGGACATGGATGAACCTGGAAACCATCATTCTCAGCAAACTGACACAAGAACAGAAAATCAAACACCGCATATTCTTACTCATAGGCAGGTGTTGAACAATAAGAACACATGGACACGGGGAGGGGAGCGTCACACACTGGGGTCTGTTGAGGGGGAATTGGGGAGGGACAGCGGGAGTAGTGAGGTTGAGGAGGGATAACTTGGGGAGAAATGCCAGATATAGGTGATGGACAGATGGAGGCAGCAAACTACATTGCCATGTATGTACCTATTCAACAATCCTGTATGATCTGCACATGTTCCCCAGAACCTAAAGTGCAATCATATATATATTTTTTTTTTTAAAAAAGAACAAAAGCTGATATAGGAAAGTAAATTGACTCTTGTAAGGTTCATTTTCTTCATCTGTGAATGGAGATAATATAGTTTCTCTCTTGATTTCTTAGGATTAAAGTTAAAATGCTTAACACAGTGACTGAAATATTGTCAGTGCTGAAACACTTTAACTGATGAATAATTAAATATTCAGAAATAAATGAGACACATACATTGCTATTAAGAAGCTCAAAAGTTAGTAGAGATAATACCTACCTCTACATTCATATATTCATCTTTCTGTCTATATTGTTATAGAAGGAATTTAAACTATGTTAGAGATATAAATGAACTTCTATTAAAGACAAAGGAAAAAGTAATAATTTTGTCTAAAAGTAATAATTTTGCCTGAAGGATTCTCTTCTTTTGTTTAACTCACTCTAGTCCTTTTCTCTCTAAAGGAAAAAAGGACTAGAGTGAGTTAAACAAAAGAAGAGAATATGTATGCATCAGACTTTGAAAGATATTTTGATTTATTAATAGGGAAATATAATGGCAAGAAAAATCATTCTGGATATCTAAAGAACAAAGCCATGGAGGGTGAAATTACATGGCATTATTGGAAAGATGCAAATACTTCAGTGAGAGTGACAAATGGTGCTGGCAAGTGGGTTATAAAGTGAATGGTGGTGAGAAAATAAAGGTATTGAATATGGAAAAGAAATTTGATAGTTAAAGAAAGGTAAAATTACCAGAAAGTTTTTTTAATATTGGGGAAGCCATTAGGATTCTTGCGGATTGAGAGCATAAACTCAATCTAGAGGTAGAGGTTGAGTGAGAAGGTGTAAAACGTGAAGTGGCATCCAGAGAATGTAGGAGAGTATAAAATTAAGAAACATGGCCTTAGAAAAAGGAGGGCCTTTTGTCTTACTGAGCTGCTAAGAAAGAAAGGAATTAAAGGCAGAGTTAAATTTAGAGGTGGAGGTGAGGAAAATTGGGAATTGGCCAGTGCTGTCGTTTGAATGTGTCCCCCAGTGTTCACATTTGGGAAATTTAATTCCCAGTGCAACAGGGTTGGAGGGTTGAGCCCAAAGAGGTGTTTAGGTTATGAAGCTTCATCCTCATATGTATGATTATAAAAGGGCTTGAGCCTCCGAGTTTCTCTCTTGCCCTCTCTCCAGCATCTTTCACCACGTGATGCCTCTTACCATGTTATGACACAGCAAGAGGGCCCTCACTAGAGGCACCTCCTCCATTTGGGACTTACCAGCCTCTAGAACCTTGAGCTAAATAAACTTGTATGGTATATGAATTATCCAGTCTGTAATATTTTGTTACCAACAACACAAAACAGACTAAGGCAGCCATAAAAATAGTTTTTATTGTTTTGATGTACTATAAAGTGAAGCCTGTGGGTGGTCCTTTGAGGGCTTAAGGTGATGAAGAGTTTAAAAGCTATTTGGGAAGTCAACCAAAAATGAGTGAATAGATTAAAACGGCAATGACAATTGACTTGAGGTTATAAATCTCTTGCAGGTAAAGGTCATTTTCTAATCTTTTAGATAATCTCCAGTTAGTTTTGACATTTTTGAATAAAAACTACTGTTTGAGGAAATCACTCTTTTAACAAATGTTTATTCAGTACTTACTATATGCTGGGCACTAAAATATTAACTGCTAATATTTATTGTGTGTTTACTATATATAAAGCACTTTATATCTTTATTTAATCATCCTAAAACTTTTGAGGTAAGTACATTTTCTTTTCATATTTCACATAAGGAGTCTTTGAAGTCACAGAAGTCAAGGTCAGAAAGGCTATGAATTAGCAAAATAGAATTTGAACCCAGGCAGTCCAGCTTTAGAACCTATGCTCTTAGCTTTGCGCTGTATTTCCTTACCCAGTAGACAGTGAACAAAACAAATGCCCCCGTCCTTTGGAGCTTATAGTTAGGTGCAAAAAGCATGTACATGAGTAAAATAATTACAAGTTGTCACACATACGAGGAAGGAAATGCTAGGAATGGCAAGCTAGAGATAGTGGGCCAGGATGGGAGGGAGGCACAGGCAGGGAATCAGCTTTTGAGAGGATTGTCAAGGAAGCCTCTTCAAAGAGGGTCAATTTAAGGTGAAACCTATGGGTTGAGCCAGCCAAGAGAAAAGATGGGGCCAAAATATGCTGGGTAGAGGAAAGAGAGTATCTGGAAGACTTAGGGCAGGGAAGACCTTGATGTTTTTGAAGACTTCGAAAAAGACTGGAGCTTAATGAGAAAAGAAATGAGAAGCATGAGATGAAGATGGACAGATAGGTAGATATCATATCAATTAAAGCCTGAGGGCCATGGTAAGGAGCTAATATTCTCCGTTGAGAAACAGTTGAAATTGAATCAGGAAATGATACCATTTTATTTACATTTCAAGTCAATATATCTCGCTGATTTCTGAAGAGAATAGACAGGAATGCATTATAGTAGCATCTGGAAGACTGACAGGGAGCTACCATTGAGGACTAGGAGAAGAGTGATGGTAATCTTGGCTAGGGTAATGACCAAGGAGATTGCAATAAGTGAAATGATTTCATATGCATTGTGAAGAATCAATCAGTCTTACAGAGAAAGGGAGTAGGAAAAGACGGATCTCAGGATGATTTATAGGGTTTTGGTGTGAGCAACAGGTGGATAGAGGGCTAGAGGTACAATTTTCTAATGTGGGGAGGCTGATGGTGTGATAAGCTTTAGAGATATAAATCAAGAGCTGATTTGAGGTATGTTAAACTTGGGAACTCTGTCAAGCATTCAAGTGGAAATGTTATGTAGTCATTTGGATATGCAAGTCTGGAACTTAGAGGTAATTCACACAACTGCTGAATTTTCCATTCTACTGGGAAGTGGAAGTTGATAAATGGTTTTACAGCCATAAACCAAATTTAATAAGATTTGGTATATGGCTCTATAGTCATCTAGTAATTTTTTTTTCTTTAAATAATGGGTTCAGTGAGGAACTCACACTTGGTTTCATAACATTTTCTTGTGAATCAAATGAAATTCTGCAACTTTAATATAGCAGAAATAATTTACTAAGCAAATATGTGAGTAGGGGGTTATGCCATGTGTATAAGGAAGACTGACTCACAGACTGGCTACTTCTTGGCAGGAATTTGAGGTCACGGCCAACACCCTTGCCATGTTTTGTATGCACCAACTCTGATTATGGGAAAGGATTTTCCACGTACCGTTTTGGCAAATATACAGCATCTATTGAGTCTGTGTGCATGTTCATTGTCACTGATGTTCTCAAATTTAAAAGACCACTGATATTTTCTATTTTGTTGCTATCAAAAAAAAAGAAAAACCACTGAGACTTATAATATTATGCTTCTGCATATACAAAGCAGTTATGAACCACTGGGCAGGAAAGAACCTGTACAGTCACTACTGTAATTGCCTTTCCATTCTTTGATTCTGTCTCCAATGCCCTTGTCATCAGGCAGCTACAAATTCTTGAATACCACTCATATTACAAAACTTTCCATCTCTCAAAGGAGCCCATGCTCTCATGGGCAATCCCAGACTATTAGAAAGTTCTTTAAGCAAGTCAAAATTTGTCCCCTTATTGTTCTTATACAATCATCCTTTTTCTATCTCCTGGGGACATGCAGTCAAAGTCCACTTTCTTATTAGAAGAGAGCTCTTCAAATGTTGCCTATGGTTCTTTTTTATTCTTTTCCAAATATCCTCATTTCCTTAACATTCTTCACATGATGTGCTGTTAATCCCTTTATCATTTCCATTGGCTTCCTAAGGGCAGCATGTCTATAACTACTACATAGTTAAGCATAATAATGCAAGAGTGGTTTCATCAGTAGAGAATAAGTTGAAATTATTACTTCCTGTACTATAGATGTTCTATTTCTATTAATTCATCCTAAAACTGCATCAGTTCCTTTGGCAAACATTATGTATTGTTTCAAACTTTTAAAAATCATAAAAATGTCAATAATAATGACAACAAAAACACTATTGAATCATTGCTGGTTATGTGCCAATTTGCTACGTCCTTTATATGCTGATTCTTAGGAATTTGCATTTATAGTTGACCAAAACCTAATTTTTTTTCACATATTGCTACAAGCCACATCTCTCCCAATCTATATTTAAATGTATAGGTTTTGGACCCAAGAGAAGGACTTTACATTTTTCCTCTTAAACATAATTTTGTTATATTTGGCACATACTTTCAACCTAAATACTGTCTTAAATTCTTTTATTTATAGATTTGACAAGTTCTTCTTCTCTACTTTGAATCATGCTATTAATAAAAATTAAGCAAGACAAGGCCAAGGGTATAGTCACTTAACGACATTATTTAAAGCTTTCTAATGAGGTGGTACTATCCTTAATAAGAAACATTTAATAACAAAGTGATTTAACTCTAGTTTTGTACCTTCTCCACCTCCCAGCCAACTTGTTTCCCAGTCTTTCCTATCTCTGCAAATAGATTTACTATCCCACCTAGTTGCTTAAGAAAACAACCTAGGAGTTATCTTAAGTTGCTTCTTTTCTTTTATTTCCCATTTCCAATCTACCAGTAAATCTTTCAAAACATATTGTGAATAGATTCACTTCTCTCTATCTCCAAGACCACTTTCCTACCCCAGGCTCTGCAACTCCTCCCTCTCTAGCCCTGCTTCTCCCCCCTAGTGTAATCTATTTGCCGCGCTGCAACCCACGCATGTCAGATTACGTCACTGCCCTGTAGCAAATCCTCAAATACTTTCCCATCTCATTTAGCATGAAATCCAAAGTTCTTACCATGATTTAAAGTCCTCCCTTGGCCTTTGACCTTACATCTCCCATGTTCCTTGGCCTTTCGCTTCCTTGAATAAGCCAAGCTTGTTCTATTTCAGATCTCCACACCTCTTGACTTGTTCTCGCAGATGTTCTGTCCCCTGTTCCTCACAGAGCTGTCTTTTCCCAAGGTTTAAGTCTCAGATTAAGTATGAACACATCAGAAAGACTGTTCTAGACTACCAGAATAGCCCACATATTTTTCCTAGACACTCACTGCTTATCACATCACTTTGCTTACTTTGTTCATACCATACCACTTACAACTATCTGAAATATTTTTTTTGTCTGTTGTCTGAATTATCCAGTAGGGTACAAGGTATTCAGATGTTGCGATCTTGTCTGTTTTGTCCTTCATCTTATTCCTAGTACCTATAGTAAATGACACATAAAATGTACTTAGTAAATATTTGCTAAAGGGATAACAAACTAATTTCAACAGTCAACTCACTTTTTTATCACCTTGTTCACAGGAATATAATGAGATGATCAAAATGTATTATCTAAATTAATATATGCATTATTGACCCTATTTATAGATTTACCAGTTAGAAACTTTGCTAAGGCAGAAATTATTTTAATTAGATATGATTTTTCTTAACAAGCTCATTAGTCAAGTCCGAATGAAATTAAGGGGGTTAATGAACTTCCTGAGACTGTATGTAAAATTTAGCTTGTGTGCATGTACATATTTTGGGAGGATAGATACTCATCCTATATTTTAGTTATTCATTCCATTTTGGGGGCAAAGATTTGTGTGACTGAATCAGATTTCTGAAAGGGATTGTTTTTCATCATTCATGAAAGTTTACCAACCTCTGCATTCGTGGTGCTCACACACTTTCTTTTCATAACTGGGTTCTGCCTGGAATTTAAGTTTGTACTAAGTATACCTTACCACTTTTGAAAATGAAAATCACACTATCTACAGTATCGTGGCAACTTTCACTTTTTCTTCTCTAAAGATTACCTACAGTAGTTTGTCAAACTCAAGTGAAAGTTTGCCCAGTAACCTGAAATGTAATTCTCAGGTCAAGAGATTTGAACTTATTTATAGCCTATAGGTGCTCCCTTACAACCCCTTTTCTCATCTAGAGCTTCAATTCCCAGGTAACTGGTGTTTGTTCTACTCGTTTTTGTCTGAACATCTTTTCCCTTGACGGTGAGGACAAAAGCAAAACAGGAGTTGAGGAGTTCGGTTTCTTTTTGCCATCTACCAACAATGCACCATCAGCTTCAAACAACAGGTGTACACTTTCTTTCTTGATGGGTTTCTTTATTCAAAGACACATATCGTAGGTAGCCCACTAAGAAGTATTTGAGTAAGGCTACAAAAAAAAAAAAAGAGAGTAACAGAAGTGATACTGTTGTAGGCATATATGAAAAACCCCCTGAGGTAAATGATCGATGGATGTGTTGGTGTGTTTTTGACATAAGTCACAGATCTGGCATACAAACAAGATAAGGCGGTGTGTGGGGCCTCCGGCCACTTGGATATAAGCACATTCACATGACTGTCACCAGCAAATTACACCAATTATTACTACCTGCCAGGTTGTAAATTGCCCAGCAAACTAAAAAATAAAACTGT
This sequence comes from Cacajao melanocephalus, assembly GCA_963573385.1. Taxonomy (NCBI): domain Eukaryota; kingdom Metazoa; phylum Chordata; class Mammalia; order Primates; family Pitheciidae; genus Cacajao; species Cacajao melanocephalus. Next base: position 37,410 of record CAUYLG010060567.1, read on the forward strand.
AAGGGTTCGAGAAAACTGTTCATCTTTTCTCATTCTAGCTTTCCCTGCTTCTTGTGATGGTATATTCTTATTCTGTGCTTTCTAGGTGGTGTATTTGTTTTCAAGGACATATTCTTGCATTAATGGAGAAATATATATATTTGATTATGTGGTTTTTATTGCTTCTTGCCTGTTCTACACTGTTGCTTCAATGCCTTACAGAATAATGTAGCCTTGATGGTGGAGAGTGGGTTAAAGTTTGTTGAGAAAGATTTAAATGTTAGAAGGATGGGCAGGAGGAGGGATCTGAACCTAAAGGGTGATCTCCTGGTTGGTGAGACCTGGTGAAAAATGGTGGCCTGGAAAAAATTCAGGCATGTATGACAGTCTTTGTGTTTACTCTTCTATCTTGTTGTAGGGCGATTAGTAATCTTGGCCACTGGTAATGATGAAAAAAACCTTTGATATCCATGAGAAGAGCATGAGTCCACATATTTACCCAAGATTCCTCCAAACCAGGGGCATAATATGACAGGAGCATAACAGAGCAGTTCAGCAGCTCCTTTGCCTGTACTGCTGACTTGGATCCAAAGCTGTTTACTAGTTGCCTCTCTGTAGTGAGGTGAGACTGACAGTTAATCTGTATGAATGGATCATAGACAATGATTTTAAGTATCCTGCAAGACTGGGATTAAGGACTGAAATATAATTTCCTCTTTTTTTTTCTTCTAGATATCAGATGGACCTTTCCAATGTTCTGTGATCCAACCACAGAGTGACGCATTCTTCTTTATGTTAATTAAATACCACCAAATGACAGGTGAAATCAGTTTTCCCAATAATCAAGGAGTTGTTGCCTGTTTGTTTATGCAAAACAGCTACTGCAGAGGATTTTATGCTTTTCTCTGGGGTGTCATAACATACCGCAGCCCCACTGCATTGCTTCATCCCTTGTACTTCCCAATCACGTTGGCCCGTTGAGTCTTTCCCATCAGAGTTCCCCTTCTGTGATGAAAGTCTTTCACAAAATAAATCCAATTTCTATATAGTCTTCCTAGGATAGTTCTGCTAGATTAGCGCAGAATCAGTTATCTACATCTATGGAGACAAGTGTGCCACTGTGAGGAATATTTATTAACTTCTGTCATCTTTGGACAGAGTTAATGATGTTAAATACAGTTTAAAGTATAATACCTTAAATTAAAATAAATAAAACAAGTGCCCTGACTTGCTGTAAGAAAACAAACAGCCATGTAATCAACGAAATATACCAACCAACAAACAAAAGAAAGTGGGAAAGGGTGAAGGAAATTGCAGAGAGAAGCTGAAAGATCTATTTATCCATGATTCCTTTCTGGCCACATTGGTTTTATAGGGGAGAGTTTGTGTGTTTGAGAGGGTATTTGGAGCAAAGTCAAATAAGCAGAAGCTTGTTTGATAGTTTGGTTACCCTGGGAACAAACAAGACTATGGAAGTAGCAGAGATAAAAATAAGAAAGACTAATACTACAGTAGTTTGTTGAAACGTTGTGGGATGCACTGGGTATACGGCCCTTTGGAAAGTAAGGAACATAGATAGGGCTCTTTTAGAGTCTACAGTTTGTCTTGTTTGATAATACAGCAATTCATATACACGCTCCACATACCATACACACACACACACACACACACACACACACACACACACACACACACACACACATTTATTCTGTTTCCCCTTTGGAGGCCCTGTGATTTTCATAAACACATTTTCTCCCCATAAAGATCTTGAAATGTATTTTATAGGAGTCTGCAGTGGGAAACATTAACACGCTTCAGAATACGACTGAATTTGGCACCTGTAATAAATTTCCAGTGTCATTCTCTGAACCTGATAGACCTTGCTAGAATTTTAATAGCTTCTCCACATACCTGGAAATACAGCTTCAGTGTCTGTCACCTTTAGAAAATAATCATTCTGACATGTTTTATTCACTTACAACTCACTTGACACATTTTCAGTTACATTTAAATGTGAGCTTCATTTAGTCCCTCATTTCACATAGCAAAGGTTAGGTATTCATTACATATATTGTTTCCAGAGATAGAAAGACCTAGATCAACAGAATTAGAACATAATATGCACATGGTATTGCTGTTAAATCTTCTATGTTCAAAATATATTTGCAATTAATTACAAATGTCTTTAATGGGATTTCAGGCTAATGGAAATATCAATATTGAATGACACTACTCATCTGTACTTTCTTTTCCAGAAAACAGTCATTTCTTTTGCTTATTAGGGAATATTTTATACTTGGAAACTTGCAGTTTGCTGATGGAAGGAAAGAACTGAGTCATTATTCAGATCTCATGTTTGAAATCTTCAATTTGAAGTATTTTCTTTTCCATTTTGATTTGAGAGGGCTCAGAAAGACTTCATATTTTGTAAGCGTTAGGTAATTCGTTTCAAAGCTAGAAAGATTTGGCAATGTACTGAGGACACATGAGGGCCAAGAACTCAACTTTCCCCTTTCTACTGAAAGGGAATTTTAGACTTACGGAAACTCATAAAGAAGACAAAAGCTCAAGAATTGGCTAGCTTTTCATTTAGTGATGAGTTTGTCATCACGAAACTCAAGTCTCCAGGATGAATGCGACTCCATGCTGCCGAACCCCTGGGATGTGACTTGGCAGATGATTTCGATTATGTAGGGCTGATGTCTACTTGGTAGGTGGCTCTGTGGCCAGGGATTGTGGCTGACATTCAACTTCCAATGCGGAGGTGTAGGCAAAGGATGATTTCAGTCTCCTCTAGGCAGAGCATGGTGAATTGAAGAGAGCTCAAAATAGGGGCTTATCCACTGCCAAGCCCAGGCAGCCAAGCTGTTTTCTGAATAGTGTGCAAATGTACCGTTTCCCTGTGGTTTCACACAGTCCTTTTCAGAAAAGGAAAGTGGGGGAGGGAGGAACACATTGAGGGTGGGGACACTTAATCTTATCAAATTGCTTTGCAGGGAATGCCAATCAGAGCACCAGCCTGTAGCTTGATGAGGAAGTCCTCTCTAGAATGAATGTTTACACCATGAAAAGTTCTCCCATAAGTAAGGGAATGATTCTACCTCCCAGGCATGGTGTAAGAAGGGAGCCTGAAGGAAGATTGTTCATTATAAAGTTGCGCTTGTTAAATTACATTCGTATTGGCCTTTGAATTTCTCAAAGTGCCTTAATTTTTTATAGTCTCTTTTGTCTTCCAAAAGAGACCTGTAAAGTTCAGGCAGGTGTTTATCTCAAAGGCAAATGAGGACACCAAAGTAGTCCTTGGAAAGCTTGTTTACACTACTTTACTGCTTCCCTGGAGGGACTGTGAAAAGAAAGAAATGAAATGTCCTCATAGTGAACCCAGTAGGATCATATCATTTATTCATTTAATTCAGACCCTGGTTTTAGTTTCTTGCTTCCACCACTGCCCTCCCCACCACCTCACCCTTCTATTCCAACACAAACACATAAAACAGCATGGAATATGGAATAATTCAAGGCCAAGCCACAGACTTTACACACAAAATTGAACTCAAAATGGATCATTGACCTAAATGCAAAATGCAAAACAATAAAACTTACAGAACAAAATATAGGAGAAAATCTATGTGATCTTGGGTTTGGAGATGAATTCTTTAATATAATAGCAGAAGCTCGACCTATGAAAGAAAAATTGGTAAGTGATATGTTATTAAAATTAAGACTTTGTTCTGTGAAAGATACTATCAAGAAAGTAAAAAGACTGCTCACTGACTGGGAGGAAATATTTTCAAATCACCCTTTTGATCAAAGACTTGTACCCCCAAAATTAAAAAAAAAACAAACCCTTCTAAACGTCAGCAATAAGGAAACAACAACAACAAAAAAAGCCAAACTCCACACAACACCTCACCAAAGAAGATATACAGATGGAAAATAAGCGTGAGAAGGATGCTCAACCTGATCTAGGTGTTAAAAGAACAGGGAGATACCACTACACATATATGAAAATGTTTGAAATCCAAAAAAACTTACCATATTAATTGCTGCCTGACAGAGATGCAGAGCAACAGGAACTCTTGTTCATGGCTGGTGGGAATGCCAGGTTAACATCAGCAGTGATGTCATGTTTACAGTATGCGTGCTTGATACATGGTGGTGAGACTAGCACTTTACCTCTGTGGTTTTCTTTCTAAAACCCCATGATTCTGATCTAATTATGAGAAAACATCAGATAATACCAATTAGAGGACATTCGACTAAATACCTGATCAGTACTATTCAAAACTCACAAGGTCATCAGAAATAAAGAAATTCTAAGAAACTGTTACTAAGATTCTAAGTAACTAACTCAAAAAGAGCCTAAGGAGACATAGCAATTAAATGTAATGTGGGATCCTGTATGAGCTCCTGGAACAGAACAAGGATATTCAGTAAAAATTGAGAAAATATGCATCAATTTAAAAACTTAAGTAAAGAGTGATGTATCAATATTGCTTCATGAGTTGTAACAAATGTATCATACTAATATAAATATTTACAATGAGAAAAAAACTGGATGTGGGGTACCTGCGAACTCTGTACAATTGTGTTAGTCCATTTTCACACTGCTATAAAGAACTACCTGAGACTGGGTAATTCATAAAGAAAAGAGCTTTAACTGACTCACACTTCCACAAGGCTGGAGAGGCCTCGGGAAACGTACAATCATAGCAAAAAGTGAAGGGGAAGCAAGGACCTTCTTCACGTGGGGGCAGGAGAGAAAAGAGTGACCCAAGGAGGAACTTGCCAAACACCTATAAAACCATCAGATCACTCACTATCACAATAACAGCCTGGAAAACCACCCCCATGATCCAATCACCTCCCTCCCTCAACACTTGGGGATTAAAGGTCCCTCCCTTGATGATACTTGGGGATTATGAGAATTACAATTCAAGGTGAGATTTAGGTGGGGACACAGCAAAACCATATCAACAATCTTCACAACTTTTCTGTAAATCTAAAACTATTCTAAAATTTTAAAAAATAGAAACAAAGAAAACTTGAGAGTTCTCAAAATAAAAACCAACAGAATAAAACAAATCTTAAAGGAATGAAGGTATTTTGGAATTCTCTACCAATCCCTATTGACTGACAAACATTGACAGTTGTAACAGCAGCAGAACAGTTGAAATGATCAGAAGTCTGCACAGATGATTTTTATTTCTTCCAGAATTCTAGCTAATTGATTCTCGAACTTTGACATGCATAATAACTATTATCCAGGGTTCTTGATCAAAATCATGTATACTGTACTTTATGCTTGATATAAGGAAACTTCTAATTAGATTTAGGTGATTTGGGCTATGTACACTGACTTTGTAATGTAACCCTAAACTAACATTCTAATCTGCTGTAATTCATCTTGTTCAAGGGACTTTGGATCCTTTGGTGTGAGTCAGTGATAATGGTGTGTTATGAACAAAGGATTCTGATTGATCCAATTCTTGCACCTATTCAAAGAAAAAGGCAGGAGCAAGAAAAAAGGAAAGAAAAACCCTCAATCCTCCTACTCTTCTTTCAGTGATAAATTTAAGTGTATCCTCTGACTTCCTTTATTTCCACAGTGGGATAAAGCATTCTGTTCCTACAAAGGCAGCAGACCTGACATCATTAAAGGCATTGGTATCTGCTTCAGATCTCGAAGCATGACGTCCTTGTCTGAGAAGTCTAGGTGGGACCTCCAGGGACCATGGCTTCTGGTAGCTGAAGAGTATGTGACAATGAAGACTGGAAAAATCCAAGTGGAGGAGCCATGATCCAGTCCTCATCTTCTTGGTCTGTTTTCTTGGATTTCTGGAGGTGAGACTGAGGTTTTCTATAGCAAATATTATATAATTACTCCTTTCCTTTCATGAAACAAAATTATAGATAATAAAACATATGAACACTCAGTTTTTAAATAGAAACTAAAGTGTAATTTAAAATAAATTATAGGAAAGTAATTTTAGTAAAATAATATACATTTCAATATATAAATGTATAGGCACAGTTATAGTAGAAGACAAAAAAACTCCACAAATGTTCAAAATGCCTCTAGGGTAGGGCAGTAAGTAATGCCCCACTGAGAACACTGAGGAACCCTATAGCCAATGGGAACTGTAAATCTAGGTATTTTAAGGGCATCTCTTTAAGATGCTGCTTCTTAGAATGTATATGACACATTTTGGAAATATTGACTGATGTCTACTTGTTTATCCAAAAGTTCAAGCTTGATCACATTTAATTAAATTACTGTACAAATCCCCAGGTTAGTCCTAGGTAACGTTAGTAATGGAAACTTTCTTTTTGTTCTTTTCTTTTATTTACTGGTGCTCATCCAAGACCTGTCCTATGCAGTCAGTTTGATCTTTCCCTGAAGTTTCCTAAGCCTTCCCACCTCCATCAGAGGTAGTTGCCCTTTGGGTAATGTGTGAGGGCTGTGCTGGTTATCTGACTGGTTTATCTCAATCTGACTAGATGTCAGAGCTGGAGAAGACATTCGTTTAATCGTTCGATACACAATATTTTTAGGTCCTATTGGCAGGTGTTGTGCTAGGTGTTGGAGCTGCAAAGATGAATGAAAGATGGTTTTTTACTTCAAAGTTATTTACAATCATGGCTTGCAGCAGAGTGAGAATAAATGCTTGGTACAGGTAAGCATGAAAGGCTTCTTATAGAAAGCAATGCTTGAGCAGAGTTTTGAAAGATAAGTAGGATTATAAAACTGAAAAAAAAATGAATGAGGCTTATCCCAGGTAAAGGAACAGCACGTGTCAAGGTACAAAGATCTGTGGCTGGAGCATAGAGTGTGTTCTAGAAGTGGCAGGAAGCCAGAGGCAGGTGGCAAGGGACAATCAGAAAGGGAGCATGCACTGGGTTGGAAAGCACTTAGTTTAACCCACTCGTTTCTACAGACATTCTATAGACTTATGTTCTATAGACATTCTATGTCTATAGAAAGGAGTGCATTAAACTAAGTGGCCTTACCTTAGTTTGGCCAAGGTAATTACAGTGTAATTCATGCTTAGGTCTTAATATTTATTTGTAGCTTACTTCTTTTGAAACAAGTTCTCAAGATGACTTGCAGAAAAGAATATTTATATGTGTGTATATACATATATATAATATGTATATATTTAATATACTTATTGTATATTATATATACTATATATGTATATGTGAAGGAATAGAACATAATTAATAAAGACAAATATTACATGAGCCAAAAGGTCATTATATGTATTCAGTCCACTGCCCTTCTCTCAAAGAGATGGTTTGGATGAGAGAACCATAAAATTTACTTTGGGTCTTCCACTGTTCCTTGAGAATCTTACCTGAGTATAGCAATTTCCAAGAGAATTCTGTGCTCAGTCAGAACTTTCCTGAAGCCTTCTGAGTTGTTACTGAAATGGCCCTGCTCCGGTGTGCTGTGGAACGCTGACGCCTCAGTACGTGGGTGTGTGAACCGAGCCAGCAGCCCTGAGCTGATTCCATCCTACAGGCTAAAAATAGCTGTAATGGTGCTGCTGTTTGTTTTGCCTGCAGCATTTCCTCACAGCTGCTGTTGAATACACCTCCAGATACAGGGTGCACTATGAAGAGCAGTGATGTTTCAGGATAAGTCCTTTGAATGCCTGGAATGTGGCAGTTCATTGAGGTTAATTATAATTCCTAGTGGGCATTTGTGTGGGTTTTCTGGGCTGCTGTGAGTAGTCAGAACGGGAAGAGTCTTCCTTCTCATTTTTGAAATAAGAATATTCTACACTATCTAGTGCCAGTGCCTTCAAAGGTTACCCAGGTCATACCTCTGAAAACATGTTGCACGGAGTCTCTGATGAATGCTGCCCATTGTTTTAAATATCGTGGGCAAAGGCCACATATACAAACTTGAATGACCTGACGGCAGTAGCATATCCTGCATTTTAAAAACAGAAACATCAGCTATGTCTAAACTAACAGTCATGCTGATATGAAATATGAATATTATAGATAAATTTATTATCATCTTTTGAGTAATAAAAGGTGTTTTGGGGGAAAGGAATTGTTATAGTTAGGAAAGAAGCCATTAACTGAAAAGACTGGAAAAAGGCTGTAGACTGTGTGAAATATATGTGAAAACTGTGTTTTTTTGATGATTTAGACTTGTTTCTGTTTCACATGCATTGCAGTTTTTGAACGCTTGCGGGATGAAATGACTTGATCAATTATTATGATAATGACACACAAGTCAAATTATGAGTTTAATTATAATTACCATCTTTATAGAGAGTTAATTAATCATAAAAGAGTACATTATATAATCTTTCTGTTTAATGAAATTCATTATAGAGGCTCCCAAAGGCCTAAATATAGTTTTAAACAAATTAAACCTGTGACTGGGTTAAGGCTATTAATGCAAATGTGGTCTGGATTAGTTACTAAAAAGAACTGAATAAGGCATTAGGCCCCCAAAGTGTTAAAGCAACAGACCCTGATGACATATCTTTTTCCTCTGGTAAGCAGAACACATAATTTAGTGACTTTCCGAGTAGCCTTGAAATGTAGTGATAAGGCTGAGACTGTAATTTAACTAGCACAGATGATCCAAACAGCCATACTCAACACCATCATATGGAAAGAGCCACATTTTAAAGAGTTAGAGGCATTTACACGTATTGAAGAGGAATCTATTGAGGATGTAAGCTTTGCCCCACTGACTATCAAACCCTCACATTCAGAGGACTAATAAATGAGAGTGATAGCCATAGTACTCCAGGGGTATTGAGACAGAAAATGCTTGGAGAACAAAAGAAAGGGAAGATACAGGCCTATGTTCCTGACAGAACTAAACCCTGCTGGTCTATGCAGAGGAAATCCTGCGTTTTCAGAAGTTCCTAATCAGGATTTGTGCCATGCTATTCCTTTATATAGCAGAACAAATTAGCCCAGGCCCCAGGATTGAAATGAAATGAGTCACAGCTAAAAGAAATCAGGCCAGGGATGACACAGAAACATAATGGGTAGAGTCTCGAGAGAGACTGTGGAAACCTGACTGTTCAGAAACAGATTTGAAAGCTGTGAAACCTGCACCCAGCATGTCGGAGCCTTCTTCCCTGGTTTGCTCTGTGCTCTGTTCCCCTTGGGTTGGCCCTTTCACTGTTGCATTTTGGGACAGCTCCAGTCATAGGGCTGCTTATATGCGTGTTCATATCTCTTCCTGTATTTTTGTTTTATATTTTTTAGAATAAATAAATGATTTGGATAGAAATTCTTTATCTGTTTTGAAGTGACATTGTGGGCCTTCTGTTATTAATAATTTCTAAGTAAACTTTATTCTGTTTATAAGAATAATTCACTGTAGAAAAAATAGAAAATAAAGATTAATACAAAAAAGATAATAACTAACACCAACGTAGTGCTTACTATGTGCCAAGTACTGTTTCTAAGTGCTGTATATATACTAAATCATTTATTTTATAAAGTTCAAAATAGTTTTAAAAATAGTTTTTAATCTAGTCATCCATTTTTAGGGGGAGAAACAAAATAGGTGTCAAGCAAATATTTAGTAAATGTTTAGATAAGATGAACATTTTGACATGATTCGTGTGTGTGTTTCCAGAATTTTATTACAAGAATGGGGTCATATTGAGAGAAGGGGGAATGAGGAGCTACTGTTTAATGATTATAGATTTTGCATTTGGGAGGTTGAAAAAGCTCTAGAAATGGATAGTGATGATGGTTGTACAACGTTGTGATATATTTAATACCACTGAATTGAGCACTTAAAATGATTAAATGGTAAATTTTATGTATATATTATCAATGAAAATAGTCTAAATCTAAAAGATTTGAAGAGATTATTATAAGCCAAATTTGAGTGACCAATGGCCCATAACACAGCCCCAGGGGATCCTGAGTACTTGTGCCCAAGGTGGTCAGGCTACAGCTTGGTTTTATGTATTTTAGGGAGACACAAGAGATGAATCAATACATCTAAGATATACATTGATTTGGTCCAGAAAGGTGGGACAACCCAAAGCAGGGGGTTCCAAGTCATAGGTAGGTTCAAAGATTGTCTGAGTGGCAATTAGTTAAAAACATTTACCTAAAGACCTGGAATCAATAAAAAGGAATGTCTGGGTTAAGATAAGGGGTTGTGGAGACCAAGGTTTTATCGTGTAAATGAAATCTCCAGGTAGCAGACTTCAGAGCTCTTATCAGACCTTAAAGGTGCCATACTCTTAGTTAATTCTCTCCTAGATCAGGGAAAAGACTGGAAAGAAATGGAGATTCTCTACAGAATATAGATTTTCCCAAGAGGCACCTTTGCCAGGATCATTCCACAATATGTCAAAGAAATATATTTTGGGGTAAAATACTACAATTTGTTTCCGGGCCTATTATCTCTCATGCGATGCTATACTAGGGTCAAGCTAGGATTTGATGTCTTATTGCTACAAAAAGTCTGCTTGTCAGTCTTAAAAATCTCTGTTTTAATGTTAATTCTGGTCAGCTGTGCCTGAATTCCAAAGGGAGGAGGGTGTAATGAGGCATGTCTGACCCCTACTTCCCATCATGGCCTGAACTAGTTTTTCAGGTTAGCTTTCGAGTGCCCTTGCCTGAGAGGAGATATCCATTCAGTTGGTTAGGGGCTTAGAATTTTATTTTCACTTTACAATATTACTGTAATAAAAAATACTTTAAAATGGGACTATACATATCATTTGGAAATTTAGCTTTCCTAAAAAAACTTGTATGTTTGTTACCCATTCCCAGGTCAATATATGAATATGATAGTTCAGTATCCATAGCAGTCAGTGGCATTTTTTTTTTAATTCCTCCAAACTACTTGAGAGTTATGACCCACTATTATAAGAGTTCCTCTTGTAGACAGTGTTTTTCATAGTGATATGAGAAGGTAAGTTTTGTTAAACCCGCATCAGTAATTCTGATATTTAAGAGATGGCCCCATCTTAACTGAGGATGACTTATAGATCTATGACATTGCTTTTAATACATATAGATATAGATCACACGTACTTCTGATGATTGCCATGTTCCAATTTTGGCTTTTTTTCTGTACTTCGGGGAAAACATAAGATTTTAGATGATAAGTGATATCCTAGAGCTGAGGGTTCACTGTCCTATGTAGAAGATATTTAGTGCTATTTAGCTGGTGCTGCATATGGTGAAATGCCAGAAAAGTATATGAGAAATAACCATATAGAACTTTCAAAAGCTTTCTCCTGGAAATATGTGCAAAGGTCAAGGGGCAGAATTGAGATTGCTCTTCTCATCTATTCTGACAACATCCTCCTGTCTCTTATTTGGCTGATCCACATACCCAGAGTATAAATTGCTGAGTTTCCTTGATTGTTGCAAATGAAGATTTAAGAAGAACAAATTGTTATGGTAATAAGATGAATGATGGTAGAGACTGGGAAAGATGTTGAAATTTAGGTGGGGTGTCAACATACATAAATTTCTGTAAAAGCTGGGTGTAAGATCTGATTTTACCTAAATTGTCCATATTGATGAGAAGTAAGAGATTAATAAAATTAGGTCAGCCAGGCTTAGTAAACGGAGGGATACATTTGAGTAAAACTCTACAGCCATGGTATTTTAGCATTTACTAAGTATTTCACCTATTGTATTAGTTTCCTAGGGTTACCATAGCAAATTATCACATACTAGGTGGCTTAGAACAACACAAATTTATTATCTCACAGTTACAGAGGCTAGAAGCCCAAAATCAAAGAGTTGGCTGCTTCTTCTCTAGCTTCTGCCCTTTGCTAGTAATACTTAGTGTCCCTTGGTTTGTAAATGCATCAGTTCAATCTCTGCCAATGTCACATGATTTCTGTATCCCTGTATGTCTTGGTCTCTGTCTTTCCTCTTTTTATGAAAACACTGTATTAAGGGCTCATCCTTTTTGTTGTGACTTGTCTTAACTAACTACATTGGCAATGACCCTATTTCCAAATATGGTCACATTTTGAGGTGTTGGAGGTTGAGATTTCATATCTTTTTGGGGGACATGATTTAATTCATAACATAAGCTAAATTGGTTTTTAAATATCAGAGTTACAGTTTTTTAGTTATCTCAGTTTAATAGAGATAATCTAGCTTTAATGAAGGATGAATTGAAACACAGAGAACTATAGTAAATAGCCAAGGTTATAGTAGGTCCTTACAGGCAGGTAAGATGCTCAGAGATAGCTGCATTTTTCCTTGGAACATAACATATGTCAACATTCACTGAATACTGGGAAATGGAGAATTGCTGAATGTGAACTCTTCATGTATGTAAGTTTGTATAGCTAAGCATCCATGTATGTGTTTGAGTGTGTATGAGTATATGTGTGTGTGTTAAGGGAAATTGTGTTTATTTATTAAATCTGTATCTGATAAGATAACTTTGAGATGTTAATTTTCCCTTTCCACCTATATTAAGTGGATGGCAGTGTGATTCAGTGGGAAGCAGTTGTTGAGAATGAGAAACCATGGGTTTCAGATTTTGCTGTAACACTTATTTGCTGAGTGATATAGAGTGGCCATAAAATTCATCATATAAATGGGAATATTTTTTTAAGTGAAAGAGGGTGCCATTAATAATTATGTTACCAGGATAACAGGAATAAACCAGGACTGTCCAGACAAACTAAAATGTACGGTCATTCTCGATGTAAGACGAGTTAATTGACCTTTCTGGGCCTTAGATTTCTCACAAAATAATGTGACTTTCATCTCCAAAATTATTATTAATTTCAAACTTAAGTGAGGAGTTATATCTTGATTATAGTTTTCAGTGAGTCAGAGTTTTAAGTTCGGGACCTTGATGAGAATTGAACTAGTTATTTTTTTAAATAATCAGCTTTATTGAAGTATAATTTAAATATAATACAATGAAGATATTTTAATGAGTTTTGACAGAAATATACAGTTGTCTAACTACTGAAATAACTCAGAACAGTTCTGTCACTTCATTCTACCTTTATAGTCGATCTGCAACCCCATTTCTTGCTTTTGGCAACCCCTGATTTGCTTTCTGTAACTATAGTTTTGCCTTTTATCAAATTTAATTTGTAGGGCATAAAAAAGAACATAGCTATTTGTGTCTGGATTCTTTTATTTAGTGTAATGTTTTGAAGATTTATCCAGGTTGCATGTGTCACTAATTCCTTTTTATTACTGAATAGTATTCCATGTATGGATGTAATCCAATTTGTTTAATCATCAAGCAGTGTGTATTTTGATAGTTCTCAGTGTTTTGGCTAGTGTAAATAAAAATTAAAAAGTATTCAGGTACAAGTCTTGTATTGATAAATATTTTCATTTCTACTGGGTAAATGTGTAGGGGTAAGATTGATAAACTGTATATAAATGAATGTTCAAAGTTATACAATAATGACAAACTGCTTCCCAAAGAGGCTGTGTACCATTTTGCATTCCCATCAGAAATATGTAAGCAGGACAGTTGCTTCATATGCTTACTACTACTTGATTATCACCAGTCTTTAAAATTTTAATCATTATAGTGAGTGCTTAGTGGTATTGAACTGTGTTTTCATTTATATTTCCCTAGTAACTCTAGATGTTGAGTTTCTCTTCCTAGGTTTCTTGACCATTTGTATATCTTCGTATACAAAGATTTGTATATCATATATATATATATGAATATATATATAAACGTAATTTTATCTATATTTTCTTAAAATGGGTTAGTTTTATTCTTGTTACAAATACTTTAATATTTATTTTACAAATACATTCCTACAGGCATTGCTTGTTTTTTTTGATTTTTGTTTCTGCAGTGTCTTTTGAAGAGCAAGCATTTAAAATTTTCAGTCTTATATATCAACTTTCTCTTTGATAATTCATGCATTTTGTATCCTAGTTAAAAAAAATTGAGGATTACAAAGAATTTCTCTTAATTCTTTTCTAATACCAAATTAGAATTTCTTCAAAACATTTTCTATCATTGCAACTTTTATGCTTAGATCTAAGAACCACATTAAATCTTTTCTATGCAAGGTAAGAAAGGGTTGATGTCTATTTTTAAAATATGAATATTTAGTTGTTACAGTATCATTTGTAGTAAAAGTTGCACTTTCCTTATTGAATTACTTTGACACCTTTATAGAAAAATCATTTGACCATCCGTGTACGAATCTCTGAATTTTGTACCGTGTATCATTGATCTGCATGTCTGTACTTACACTGATACCATAGTGTTTTCATTATTCTTGCTTTATAGTAAGCCTCAGAATCAACCAATAAAAGCATTTTAAATTTTTCCCCTTTTTAAATTTGTTTGGTTATTCTATATTATTTATATTTCTTAATGTATTTTAGAATCAACTTAATGATTTCTACAAGGTAATTTTCTGGGATTTTGATTGAGATTATATAGAATATATGTCATATTAGATAGAATTGACATTTTAAAAATGTCTTCCCAGCCATAAATGTGGTATCTCCATTTATTTATTTGTTTATTTTTATTTTATTTCCAGAGCTTTAGGATAATGGCCTCTAGTTCCATCCAAGTCACTGGAAAAAAAAATGTTATTTCATTCTTTTTTATGCCTAATTAGTACTCCATGGTGCATTACACATATATGCATATGCATAGATATATGTATATATCACATTTTCCTTATCCACTTATCAGTTGAGGAGTGCTTAAGGTTGATTCTGTATCTTTACAATTGTGAATTGTGCTGTAATAAACGTGTGCAGGTGCCTTTTGGATATAATGCCTGCTTTTTGGGGATAGATATCCAGCAGAAGGATTGCAGGATTAAATGGCAGATCTACTTTTAGTTATGTGAGAAATCTTCATAGTGTGTTCCATAGAAATTGTATTAATTTTCCTTCTCACCAGCAGCATATAAGCATTCCCTTTTCACTGCATCATGCCATACCTGTTGTTTTTTGACTTTTTAATAATGGCCATTCTTGCAGGAGTAAGATGGTATATAATTGTGCTTTTACTTTTTTTTTTTTTTTTTGAAAGAAAGGAAAAGAGAGGAAAGAAAGCGAGAGTGAAAGAAAGAAAAAAAAGAATGTA
>CAUYLG010060568.1:0-51226 GCA_963573385.1 Cacajao melanocephalus
CAACCAACAGAATGGGCAACCATTTTTGCAATCTACCCATCTGACAAAGGGCTAATATCCAGAATCTACAAAGAACTAAAACAGATTTACAAGAAAAAAACAAACAAACCCATTCAAAAGTGGGTGAAGGATATGAACAGATACTTTACAAAAGAAGACATATATGAGGCCAACAAACATATGAAAAAATGCTCATCATCACTGGTCATTACAGAAATGCAAATTAAAACCATATTGAGATACCATCTCACACCAGTTAGAATGGTGATCATTAAAAAATCTGGAGACAACAGATGCTGAAGAGGATGTGAAGAAATAGGAACACTTTTACACTGTTGGTGGGAGTGTAAATTAGTTCAACCATTGTGGAAGACAGTGTGGTGATTCCTCAAGGACCTAGAAATAGAAATGCCATTTGACCCAGAAATTCTTTGGGTATTACTGTGTATATACCCAAAGAATTATAAATTGTTCTATTATAATGACACATGCACACATATGTTCATTGCGGCACTGTTTACAATAGCAAAGACCTGGAACCAACCCAAATATCCATCATCGATAGACTGGATAAAGAAAACGTGGCACATATACACCATGGAATACCATGCAGCCATAAAAAACAATGAGTTTGTGTCCTTCATAGGGACATGGATGAATCTGGAAACCATCATTCTCAGCAAACTGACACAAGAACAGAAAACAAAACACTGTATGTTATCACTCATAGGCTGGTGTTGAACAATTAGAACACGTGGACACAGGAAGGGGAGCATCACACACTGTGGTCAGTAGTCGGGGGCACTAGGGGAGGGACAGTGGGAGTGGGGAGGTTAGGGAAGGATAATGAGGGGAGAAATACCAGATATAGTTGACGGGGGGATGAAGGCAGCAGACCACCTTGCCATGTATGTATCTATGCAACAATCCTGCACAATCTGCACATGTACCCCAGAAACTAAATTACAATTTAAAAAAAAAAGGCCACAATAGTATTACTGTTGGTTTTTTTGTAATAACCTTCTCTATGATGTTTAAAATATTTAAATGATGTCCTGCTTACCAACTGAATTCATATAGTCTAAAATTGAGCAAATTGCTAAAATCATGTTTGACTAAAGACCCGTTTTATGGCTAAGAAAATTACACTCAGAATAAGCGAAATTGGTGGCATTTGTTCAATTTGTATGTTAAACCAAGTATACCAAGACTTGGTCCAAATCCTTCCCCTACAGTGTTGGCATCTGTGCAAATTGTCTCAACTAACACTTTATTTTCCAGGCAATCTAAAGACTTCTGTGACACCGTTCTCTTCTTGGGTTGATTTTTTGAAAAGACTCAGTTCCATTTATAATGTAATATAAAACCTGTTCTAAGAAAAAAAATTTCACCCCACACCTATGTGCATATTTACATATACATCACCCTCAACAGACACAACCTTTTAGATATTCCTTCCTTCCTTTTAAATAAATAAGACTCATCTTGTCTTATATGATTCCTTGTGGTTTATCGATTGTTCTTTATAATCTCTCTTCAGATTTCATCTAATTTCACATATAAAGAATTATTTAAATGACTTTAGACTGATGAGAAAATGCTATAATAATTAAAACAATTGCACACTGATGAAGCATATGTAAGCTGATATTTAAAATGTCACATGTATCATTCTTATTCTGGAAAAATTAACAGGCTACTACTATGAGAGCAAGACCTAATCAGTTTACTGTCTTTCCATAGAATATACACAATTGGCTACATATTTAGGTCAGATATGCTACTACCTCTCTACTACATTGCATAAGAACAACCACAGATTTGAGGATAAGGTTTTCAAAAGTCTTAACTATAAAACTGGCCTCAAAAAAAAAAACAGAATTTAACTATTATAGGGTGCCTTCTTTCTTCTAAGATTAATGGTTCTGTGCATTCAAAATTATTATGAAATGAGTAGGTTTCTCCATCTACATAAGATAATGAGAAAGATTTTTAAATGACGTGCCACAAGATGATTTATAAATGTGATTCTTCCAGAGCCAGAACTTAGGTAGCCAACGGGAAGACACAGTTAAGGAAGTGTAAGTATCTCACCATGTTGGAGATTCCCATGTTGCACATGAACAGCTATGTAACTGGGTTAGAAATTTAGACCTGGACTGCAAAAGTGAGGTCAACAGAAGTATAATTACTTAAAACATGTCTATGCGACGTAAAGTAGACATGGTTTAGTATTTGATGTGCCAGAGTCGTGATCTGCAGAAAACAGTAAATGTGCTGAATGAATGAATCTTTTTATATACCTAAAAATCCTCTGGATAAAAACAAAAAGAACTAAAGGAAAATATATAGGTATATCTTGGAGATATATGCCAGTTTGGTTCCAGACTACCGTAATAAAGCAAATAATACAATAAAGTCAGTCACACAAATGTTTTGTTTCTCAGTGCATATAAGTTACTTTTATACTATTCTGTAGTCTATTAAGTAAGCAACAGTATTATGTCTAGAAAAACAATGCATGTTCCTTAATTTTAAAATACTTTATTACTAAAAATTGCTAACAATCATCTGAACCTTAGCAAGTCATAATCATCTTGCTAGTGGAGGGTCTTTCCTGGATGTTAATGACTACTGACTGATTGAAGTGGTGGTTGCTGACGGTTGGGGTGGCTGTGCCAATTTCTTAAAATAAGACAATAATGGGGGCTCGGCACAGTGGCTCAGGCCTGTAATCCCAGCACTTTGGGAAGCTTAGGTGGGTGGATCACCTGAGGTCAGGAGTTGGAGACCAGTCTGGCCAACATGGTGAAACCCCGTCTCTACTAGAACTACAAAAATTAGCTGGGTGTGATGGCATGTGCCTGCAATCCCAGCTACTCGGGAGGCTGAGGCAGGAGAATCACTTGAACCCAGGAGGCAGAGGTTGCTGTGAGCCGAGATCACACCATTGCACTCCAGCCTGTGCGACGAGAGCGAAACTCCGTCTTAAAAGATAAAAAATAAAAAGACAACAATGGGGAGTCTCAGAGCCTACTCTAGCTCTAGAGGCTGCTTGATACATGAATCATTCATTGCTAAATTAAATTCTTTAAATTAAAAAAAAAAAGACAACAATGAAGTTTGCTGTATGAATTGACACTGCCTTTCATGAAAGATTTCTCTGTTACTAGTAATGATGTTTGAGAGCATTTTACCCACTATAGGACTCTTTCAAAATTGAAGCCAATCCTCTCAAACCCTGCTGCCACATTATGAACTATGTTTTTGAAATATTCTGAATCCTTTGCTGGCACTTCAACAATGTTCACAGCCTCTTCACCAGGAATAAATTCCATCTCAAGAAACTACTCTTGCCCCCACACCCCCTGGGCTGAGCAAGAAGCTTAGACATTCCACAAACCAGCTCATTGTCTGAGATAACAGAGCGCTTCTCCCAGTAAACAAGGGCCAGGTGTACACCCCATTGCATTGGCTACAGCCACCTCTTACCTATAAGCACCATCTACTGGCTTGTAGGTTGAACTGCACAGCCCAGTATAAAAGCTGCCAAGAGAAGTGCATAAGGCTACAAGCAAAGTTAAAAGACCCTACCCTGCATTCTCTACAGCCACACCCTTTGGGAAGAAGGAGAAAGGAAAAAGGAAAGAACAAAAAGCATCATAGGGAAAGAAAAAAAATTCTACATGCACTAAAATAATCACAAATTTTGAAGTGCCAGCATATCCAGATGGGAAAGAATCAGTGCAAGAATTCTGGCACCATAAAAATCTGAATGTAGTGACACCACCAAAGAATCACAGTAGCTCTCCAGCAATGGTCCCTGAACAAAATGGAAACTCAGAAATGACATATAAGTAATTCAAAGCATGGACTGTAAGGAAGCTCAATGAGATTGAAGACAAGTTAGAAAATAACACAAAGAAACTTCTAAAGCAATTCAGGAAACGATGAAACAAATAGTTTCAAAGAAGTCAACCAGAGCTCTGGAGCTGAAAAACTCACTTAAGGAATTTCAAAATACAATTGATAGTTTTATTGGTAGACTAGATCAAGCAAAAGAAAGAATTTCAGAGCTTGAAGACTAGTCTTTTTAACTAACCCAGTCATACAACTATAAATAAAAAAGAACTTTAAAAAATGAACAAAGTCTTCAAGAAGTATGGAATTACGTAAAGTGACCAAACCTACAAATTATTGGCATTCCTAAGAGAAATGTAGAAAAGTAACCTGGAAAACACATTTGGGGGAATAATTCAAGAAAATTTCCTTAATCTTGCTAGAGAGGTAGACATTCAGATATGAACAATCCAGAGAATACCCATAAGATAATTTACAAAAAGAAAATCACCAAGGCATACATTTATCAGATATTCCAAAGTCATACTAAAGAAAAAAATCTTACAAGCAGCTAGAAAAAAAAAGATCAGATCAGGTACAAAGGGAACCCCTTCAGGCTAATAACAAACTTCTCAGCAGAAAGCTTACAAGCAAAAAGAGATTGAGGGCCTATTTTCAGCATTCTTAAAGAAAAGATATTCCAGCTAGGCATGGTGGTTTACACCTGTAATCCCAGAACTTTGGGAGGCAGAGATGGGGGGAATCACTTGAGGTGAGGAGTTGAGAACAGCCCGGCCAACATGGTGAAACCCTGTCTCTACCAAAAATACAAAAATTAGTCAGGTGTAGTAGCATGTGGCTGTAGTCCCTGCTACTCAGGTGGCTGAAGTAGGAGAACTACTTCAGCCTGGAGACGGAGATTGCAGTGAACCAAGATTGTGCCACTGCATTTCAGCCTGGGTGACAAAGTAAGACTCTGTCTCAAAAAAAAAAAAGAAAAGAAATTCCAACCAAGAATTTTATAACTCATGAAACTAAGCCACTTAAGCAAATGAGAAATAAAATATTTTCTAGACAAGGAAAATCTAAGGGAATTTGTTACCACTATACCAGCCTTACAAGAGATCCTTAAGGGAGTACTAAACATGGAAACTAAAAATAAATAGCTCCAACCTCAGAACATACTTCAGTGCATAGCCCATAGACCCTGTAGTGCAACCTCACAATAGAAACAACAAAGCAACAAGCTAACAATTTCATGATGGAATCAAAACCTCACATATTAATATTAACCACGAATGTAAACAGTCTAAATGCCCCACTTAGAAAGTACAAATTGGCAAGCCTGGATGAAAAATCAAGACCCATCCCTCTGCTGTTTTCAAGAGACCCATCTCACATGTTACAATACTCATAGGCTCAAAGTAAAGGATTAGAGAAGGATCTATCATGCAAATGGAAACGAAAAAAATAGTAGCTATTCTTATATCAGTTAAAACATATTTTAAACCAAGAGTAAAAAGTGGCAAAGAAGGGCATTACAGAAAGTGTCCAATTCAACAAGAAAACTTAACTATCCTAAATACATATGCACCTAACATTAGACGATGCAGATTCATAAAACAAGTACTTCTAGACCTATGAACAGACTTGGATAGCCACACAATAATAACACGGGACATCAACACCAAACCGACAGCATTAGACAAATCATCAAGGCAGAAAACTAACAAAAAAGAAATCTGAGCTTAAACTCAACACTTTGCAAATTGAACCTAATAGGTATCTGCAGAATACTCCATTCAACAACCACAGAATGTACGTTCTTTTCATTTGCACACAGAACGTGTGCCAAGATCGACCACATGCTTGGTCATAAAGCAAGTCTCGATAAGTTCAAAAAAATTAAAATCATACCAACCATACTGTCAGACCACAGTGGAATAAAAATAGAAATCAATACCAAGAAGATCTGTAAAAACCATGCAATTACCATGTGTAATTAAACAAATTGCTCCTAAATTACATTTGAGCAAACAATGAAATAAATAAAGGCAGAAATCAAAAAATTCTTTGAAATAAATGAAAACAGAGACACACGTACCAAAATCTCAGCAAAAGCAGTGCTAAGAGTAAAGTTTATAGCACTAAACGCCTATCTCAAAAAGTTAGAAAGATTTCAAATTACCAATCTAATATCACACACAGAGAAGCCAGGAAAATCAGAACAAACCAACCTCAAAGCTAGCAGAAGAAATGAAATAACTAAAATCTGAAAGAAACTGAGAATCAACACTTTATACAAAGCATCAATGAAACCAAAACTTTGCTCTTTGAAAGGATAAGCAAGATTTTGATAGTCTGCTAGCTAGATTAACAAAGAGAGATCTAAATAAGCACAATCAGAAATGACAAAGGTGACATTTCAACCAATCCCACAGAAACACAAAAGATCCTCAGAGATCATTATGAACACCTCTATTCACACAATATAGAAAATCTGGATGAAATAGATAAATTCCTGGAAACACACAACCTCCCAAGATTGAATCAGGAAGAAATTGAAACCCTGAACAGACCAAAAAAAAAAGAAAAAACCTGATCAGAAATGCGTATACCCCGTTGATGGGAACGTAAATTAGTTCAGCCACTGTAGAAAGCAGTTTGGAGATTTCTCAAAGAACTTAGAACTACCACTCAACCCTGCAATTCCATTACTGGGTATATATCCAAAAGAAAACAAATCTTTCTACCAAAAAGACACACACACTCATATGTTCATCACAGTACTATTCACAATAGCAAAGACATAGAATCAATCTAGGCAACCATCAACAGTAGATTGCATAAAGAAAATGTGGTCCATATACACCATGGAATACTAGGCAGCCATAAAAAAAGAATGAAATCGTGTCCTTTGCAGCAACATGGATGCAGCCGAATGCCATTAGCCTAAGTAAATTAACACAAGAGCAGAAAAGCTAATATTGCATGTTCTCACTTATAAATAGGAGCTTTAATAAACATTGGATACTCATGAATGTAGGGATGGCAACAATAGAAACTAGGGTTGAGGGACTAACCATTGGTTGCTGTGCTCAGTACCTGTTTGATGGCATCATTTATACCCCAGACCTCAGCATCGCACAATATTCTCTAGATAACAGACCTATATATGTACCCCTAAATCTAAAAGAACAGCTGAAAATATATATATAAATAAATAAAACTGGAAAAACCAAAAGAGGAAACCACTTTCTTTTCTCATCCTTAAGAAGCAACTTCTTCTCTGTTGAAGTTATATCATGAGAAATACAGCAGTTTAGTCCCATCTTCAGGCTTCACTTCTAATGCCAAGTCTTTTGATATTTCCACCACATCTGTATTTATGTCCTCCACTCAAGTCTGAACCCCTCAAAGACATTCACAAGGGTTGGAATCAACTTCTTCAAATTCCTGTTAATGTTGGTATTGTGATATCCTCCCATGAATCATGAATGTTATTAATGACATGTAGAATGGCAAATCATTTCCAGAAGATTTCCATTTACTTTGCTCAAATCCATCAGAGGACTCATTATCTATAGCAGCAATAACCTTATATATGTGTTTCTTAAATAATAATGCTTTAAAGTCAAAATGACTCCTTGATCCATGGGCCACAGAATAGATATTTTAGCAGGCATGAAAACAACATTAATCTCCTTCTACATCTCCATCAGAAGTCTTGAGGGACTGGGTGCATTGTTAGTGAGCAGTAATATTTTGAAAGGAATCTTGTTTTCTGAACAGTAGATCTCAATAGCGGACTTAAAATATTCAGTGACCCATGCTATAAACAGATGTGTTGTTATCCAGGCTTTGTTGTTCCATTTATACAGCACAGGCAATGCAGATTTAGCATAGTTTTAAGGATCCTGGGATTCTGGGAATGATAAATAAGCATTGGCTTCAGCTGAAAGTAACCAACTGCATTAGCACCTAATAAGAGAGTCATCCTGTCCTTTGAAGTTTTGAACCCAGGCATTAACTTCTCTCTAGCTATAAAAGCCCTATGACATCTTCCAACAGAAGGCTGTTTTGTCTACATTAAAAATCTATTGTTTAGTGTAGCTACCTTCATCAATTATCCTAGCAAGATCTGGGTAATTTGTTGCAGCTTCTCCATCAGCACTTGCTGCTTCACCTTGCACTTTTATGTTATGGAGATGGTTTCTTTCCTTAAACCTCATGAGCCAACCTCTGCTAGCTTCCAACTTTTCTTCTGTATCTTCCTCACCTCTTAAGGCCTAGAATTGAAAAAGTTAGGACATTGTTCTGGATTAGGTTTTGGTTTGAGGGAATCATTTGATCTATCCAGGCCACTCAAACTTTCTCCATATCAGCGATAAGGCTGTTCATTTTCTTCTCATTCATGTATTCACTGGAGTAGCACTTCTAATTTCCTTCAAGAGCTCTTCACAACTAGGCTGTTTGGTGCATGAGGCCTAGCTTTTTGGCCTATCTTGGCTTTCAACATGCCTTCCTCATAAGATTAATCAATTGTAGCTTTTGAGTGAAAGCGAGAGATTTGGTACCATACCTTTCACTTGAATACTTACTGTAGAGTTATTAATTGGCCCGATTTCAATACTGTTATGTTTCAGGGAATAGGGATGCCTAAGGAGAGGGTGAGAGATGAAGGAATGGCCAGTAGATGGAGCAATCAGAACACACACAATATTTATCACTTAAGTTCACTGTTGTTTACGGGTGTGATTCATGGTGCCCCAAAGCAATTATAATAGTAACATCAAAGATCGCTGATTACAGATAACCATGACAGATAGGATAATAATGAAAAAGTTAAAATATTTGAAGAATCACCAAATCACTTCATGTAAGTGAGCACATGCTGCTGGAAAAATGGTCCTGATAGGGTTGCTGCAAACCTTCAATTTGTAAAAAATGCACTATCTGCGAAATGCAATAAAGCAAAGCACAATAAAATAAAATATGCCTGTACTGTACAAATATTTTCAAAATCTAAAAAATAAAGTGATATATTAGGGGCACTTGTAACACTTCAATGCCAGCTAAAGTTTGAAAGGAATAGGACTTATTACGAGTCTCAAATGATAGCTTTTTGTTCTTTGAAAATTTTTCAGAAATCTTTAGGTGCTTCCTAAATCTAATTCTTTATTCCCCAGATGGCAAGATATTTGCTACAGATATTAGCTTCAAAGCATTCCTAGTTTTAGGCTATATTAAGATTAATGTATTTTTTTAAAACCTGACTTTGCTATTTACTGACTATTCGACTTTGGAATAATCAAATCCTCAGTTTTCTCATTTGTAAAATGGAAATAATATTGACAACACCTACCTCAAAGCATAGTTGTGAGGATTTGAAGAGATCATCTTTATAGCCTAGCACAGGGCATGGCCCACTATAAGCACCAATACATGGCAGCTGTGGTGGTAGAAGTTGTGGCGGTGGAGAGGGCAGCTGTGGTGGGGGTTAATTGCTGGCACAAGAAAACATAGAAAGTGTTTCCTGGGCTTACTTGAGTGTGGGAGTAGAGTTTAAGGAGTGGTGTGCTGCCCCTGGCTAGCTCTGGCTTAGAGGGCTAATTGTTAACTATTAATTTTTCAAGCTTGGCAGTGGTACAAGCATTTACATGGCAAAAATCAGCAAATGCTACAAATCAGGGTTTCCTCCCACCCTACCTACCACCCCAGCAAGTTACCAACATACTGCTGGCTTTAAGCCTTGTTTTGTGGAGTTTACCTTTTTTTAAAGAAACTTGTCTAATTTCTAACTCTTCTTCTGGCTGCAGATTTCGATAAATTCATTATTGGATATGATTTAAGCTTAATTTATACATTTTCTCATTTAAAACCTAAAAACAAACTCTGCTATTTGGCATTCTTCACTACTTCTTCAAACTAATAATAAGCTGTATTTCATTTCTGAAATTCTTTATTCATTAGTCTACAGTTTTCTATACCAGAAATCTAAAGGTACTCACTTAACAAGTATATTAGCCCATTCTCACTTTGCCATAAAGAAAGTGAGACTGGGCAATTTATAACTAAAAGAGGTTTAATTGACTCACAGTTCTGCAGGCTGTACAGGAAGCATGGTTGGGGAGGCCTCAGGAAACTCACAATCATAGCAGAAGAATGAGGGGAAAGCAAGCACCTTCTTCACAGGCAGAACGAGAGGAAGAGAGGGAAAAGGGAAGTACCACCCGCTTTCAAACAACCAGATCCCATGAGAACTCACTCACTATCACGAGAACAGCAAGGGAGATATCCACCCGAGTCACCTCCCACCAGGCGCCTCCTCCAACACTGGGAATTACAATTCAATATGAGATTTGGTTGGGGACACAGAACCAAACCATATCAATGAGGCAATAGTAAAAATTTGAATAAATAAATAAGTAAATAATCTACAATTATTTTTAAAGCCTATACCTCTTTATCTCTGTTTACTGACGTGTATCTATATATCTATCTATCTACATACTATGGCAAGAACAATGTTATGTATGCATCAAATTATTTGCATTATCCTTCTAGACACACAGGTGGACTCATGTGACTAGTTCTGGCCTAAGAAATGTAAGTAAAAGTGAAGTAGAAAGATGTATACCACTTCTAAATCTAGTCCTTAAAAAAATGCTCATACAATCTCTCGTTCTCTCTCTCTCTTTCTCTCTTTCTGTCTCTCTCTCCACCTCTGTCTCTGTCAATCTCTCTTTCAAATCTCTCCATCAATCTCTCTTCCTCTCCTTTCTCTCTCCCTCTCTCTTTCTCCTTTCACTGTCTATGGGGCTGGACATAAGTACTCCAAGATGGCAGAACCACACTGAGGAAAGAGCTCAGATCCCTGAAGCACCACGGAGAAGGGAGTTGACCAGAAAGCTTCCTGACCTGCCCTTGACTGTGACATGAGTGAAAAAAAAACCCTACATTGCAGTTAGCCACTGAGAGTTCAAGGATGTCTTGTTACAACAAATAGCAACTAGAAATATTATCACTCCTCCCTGTTTCTGCACCAAGTCTTCAAGGAAAAAAGAGAGGGAAAGATGCCTGTATTCCAGGAGGCCTAGATTCATGATAGTTCTGTTCTCCGCAGTTGGATTTCTTTAAAAAGAATGTCAATGGAATGAGTTTAATGCATAGTTTACTATAGAAAATCTGGAAAATGATGCTTTGCAGATGCCACCACTGCCAGGAGTTCCGTACTGTCAGCCATGGTCAACCCCACCATGTTCTTCCACGTCTCGGTCGACAGTGAGTCCTTGGGCCACATCTTTTTCGAGCTGTTTGCAGACAAGTTTCCAAAGACAGCAGAACACTTTCATGCTCTGAGCACTGGAGAGAAAGGATTTGGTAATAAGGGTTCCTGTTTTCACAGAATTATTTCAGGGTTTATATGTCAGGGTGGTGACTTCACATGCCATAATGGCACTAATGACAAGTCCATCTACAGGGAGAAATTTGATGATGAGAACTTTATCCTAAAGTATACAGGTCCTGGCATCTTGTCCATGGCAAATGCTGGACCCAACACAAATGATTCCTAGTTCTTCATCTGCACTGCAAAGACTGAGTGATTGGATGACAAGCATTGGTCTTTGGCAAGGTGAAAGAAGGCATGAATATTGTGGAGGCCATGGAGTGCTTTGGGTCCAGGAATGGCAAGACCATCAAGAAGATTACCATTGCTGACTGTGGACAACTCTAATAAGTTTGACTTGTGTTTTATCTCAACCACCAAACCATTCCTTCTGTAGCTCAGGAGAGCACCCCTCCATCCCATTTGCTCACAGTATCCTAGAATCTGTGCTCTGGCTACAGTTCCCTTTGGGTTCCATGTTTTCATTGTTCCCTACCAAGCCTATCTGTATTGCAGAGATAAGAATAACATTATAAAAAAAAAAGTAAATAAAAACAAAAAAAGAAAATCTGGAAAATGAAAAGAGAGAATTATTTCAGTTTATATACTGCTTTTGAAAGAGATGTGGGCTAAATCATTTTTGCAGATCCTTATGATTTTAGTAACTCAAGCAGAGTTAATGAAACATTTGTATACATATGTGCCATATAACAATGTTTCGGTCAACAACAAACTGCATATATCACAGTGGTCCAATCAGATTATAACGGAGCTAAAAAATTCCTATCACCTACAGGTGTCATAACCCATTGTCTTGTAAGGCATTGATCATGTGCTTGTGGTGATGCTGGTTTAAACAAACCTACTGCACTGCCAGTCACATAAAAAGATAGCACATACAATTCTGTACAGTACATAATACTTGATCACAAATGACTATGTTAATGGTTTACATATTTACTATGTTAATGGTTTGCATATTTAGCATACTATACTTTTTATTATTTTTAAGTGTACTATTTATTTTTAAAAATTTTTAATTAGGGCTGCCATGATTGTTCATGCCTGTAATTTCAGGACTTTGAAAGGCCAAAGCAGGAGGATCGCTTGAAGCCAGGTGATCAAGATCAGCCTGCACAACATAGCGGGACCCTTCCTCACCTCCAAAATATAAAAGCTAGCTGGGCATGGTGGTGTGCCTATAGTCCTCGCTTCTTGGGAGGCTGAAGTGGAAGTTGAGCCCAGGAGTTCAAGTCTGCAGTGAGCTTTGATCATAGCACTGCACTCCAGTCTTAAAAAGTAAAAAATAAATTAAAAAGTTAACTGTAAAACAGCCCCAAGTAGGCCCTTAGGAAGTATTCCAGAGAAGACATTGTTGTCATAGGAGATGACAGCTCCTTGCATGTTATTGCCCCTGAGAGCTTCCAGTGGGAAAATAGGCAGAAGTGAAGACAATGATATTAATGATCCTGACCCTGTGCAGGCCTAGGCTAATGTGTGTGCTTTGTCTTTATTTTTAACAAAAAAGTTTAGAAAGTAAAAATTTTTAATTTTAATAGAAAAAAATCATATGGAATAAGAATACGAAGAAAGAAAATATTTTCACAGCCTTACAATCTGTTTGTGTTTTAAGCTGTTATTACAAAAGAGACCATACATTTTAAAAAATTTAAAATATATAAAGTTTAAAAAGTTACAGTAAGTGAAGGTTAATTTATTTGGAAGAAAGAAAAATATTTTTTATACATCTGGTGTAGCCAAATGGTACAATGTTTATAAAGTCCTCAGCCCTCACATTCACTCACCACTCTCTCACTGTCTCACTCAGAGCAACTCCCAGTCCTACAAACTCCATTCATAGTGAGCTGCCTACACAAGTGTACCATTTTAATCTTTTATACCATATTTTTACTGTATCTTTTTTGTATTTACATATACAATGGTTGTAATAGCCTAAAATATTTAATACAGTAATATGCTTTACAGTTACGTAGCCTAAGAGCAATAGACTATACCATATAGCCTAGGTACGTCATAGGCTATACCATCTAGGTTTTCGTATATACTCTCAATGATGTTCATGCAATGATAAACTTAGTGCATTTCTCACAATGTATTCCCATCACTAAGCAGTACACAACTGTATTAAACTAAAATAACATTTAGATAAGAAAAACACAACATAAGTGTCTTAGTCTATTCACACTGCTATAACAAAAACCATAAATTGGAAGCCTTATAACCAACAGATGTTTATTTCTCATAGTTCTGGAGGCTGGTAAGTCCAAGATCATGGTTCCAGCATGGCGGGGTTCTGGTAAGTGCCCTCTTCCAAGTTCTTACTGTGTCATCATATGGTGGATGGGGCAAGGCAGCTTTCTGGGGTCTCTTTTATAAGGGCACTCATTCAATCGCCTCTAAAAAGCTTCACCTCCTAATGCCGGCAATTTGGTAACTATGTTTCAACATATGAATTCTGAGGAGACACATTCAGAGACCATAGAAATATAAATATTTTATGAGCTATGCTTACACTTGAGGACAATTGTCATAGACCCTGGTATAATGAATAGGTAAAGTATCTTTAAATTCATATTTTAGATTTTATTAAAGAGATATGACAAAGTCCTGAAGAAGCTATTTAACAGCGATCAGAAAACTTGAGTCTTAATTACTGTTCTGCCGCTAATCTGCTGTAAAACCTTGAGCAGTCATTTAACCTCTCTGTCATCTCATAAACTGAGGAAGTTTGGAATCGCTGATTCTGTGTGATTCTGCCCACTTTCAAAACACTATATAATCAACACTATACTTACAGTCTGAGAAAATGACTGCTGAGAGTTAGTGATTTAAAGGCTTACCTTTTTTTTTTTTTTTTAAGATGGAGTTTTGCTCTTATTGCCCAGGCTGGAGTGCAGTGGTGCGATCTTGGCTCAATGCAACCTCCACCTCCCAGGTTCAAAGGATTCTCTTGCCTCAGCCTCCCGAGTAGCAGGGATTACAGGTGCATGCCACCAGCCCAGCTAATTTTTGTATTTTTAGTAGAGACTGGGTTTCGCTTGCTCGCTAGGCTGGTCTCAAACTCCTGACCTCAGTCTCCCAAAGTGCTGGGATTACAGGCATGAGCCACTTTTTTTTAAACTTATTGTTTTTTTAAAACTTATTGTTGGTAATGTTATGCCAAAACTGATGATCAGGCACATATCAAGCCCCTGAGAATTGTATTGTTCCAATACAAAATATAAGCTACTTTATAACAATCTATTTTATAATATGGCTTCCAGAACTGTGTTGTGTTGAAAAATCCATGTTTAAAATTACCCCACATTATCAGAAAATAATCCAAAAAAAATTTTATTTCTGTTTTGTGGGTTTTTTGTTTTTTGTTTTTTGTTTTTTTCTTTGAGACAGGGTCTCGCTCTCTTGCCCAAGCTGGAGTACAGTGGCACAATCACGGCTCACTGCAACTTCTGCCTCACAGGCCGAAGTGATTCTCCCACCTCAGCCTCCTGAGTAGCTGGGACTACAGATGGGCACCACCATGCTCACCTAATTTTTTTTTTTTTTTTTTTTTTTGTAGAGACAGGGTTTTACTGCATTGCCCAGTCTGGGCTTAACAAATATTTGTTGATCACTTACTATGAATCAAGCTTTGTTTTGGACATTGCATGAAAATGTAAAACTATATACCACCTCAGTGGCCCCAGCTACGTGTGAGGCTGAGGTAGGAAGATTACCAGAGCCCAGGAGTACAGCCTGGGCATCATAGCCAGATTGTCTCAAAAGAAGACAGAACTTGGCTTAAGATACTCTTCTGTCCTCAAGAACAGAATTCAAGAAAAATATAAAATAGCTTTAATATAAGGTAGGTCAGAAGACCCGGTAAAGGCATAAGCTGAGTGCATAATTCAGGGGGGAAAGGGATGTTACATCCAAATGATAACAGGGAGGGCTTTTAACTTGGCATCTAAATGCATCTTGAAGATGGCTTGAATTTTTACAGATGAAAATGAAAAAAATATTCCTGGTGAATAATACAGCAAGAGAAAATATATAAAATTGAGAAAATTAACACATTTTCAGGAAAAAAATGCAAATTGATGAGTTTGACTTGAATAAGTCATGAGAGGTTATACTGAGAAAGCCAATTATGGAGGGTCCTAAATACCAGGCTGAAGAATATACACTGTTTGAAATATGCAGTGGGTCTCTAAAGATTTTGACCAGGGGATTACAAGATAGACTATTTTGAGGGGAAAAAAAAGGAGAAAGCTAAAGGCACTGTGTAGCAAGGCCTCTTCACAGTGAAGAGTGAGGCTGGCAGGCTGAGGGTGAGGCAGGTTCCAGATAATGTCCATAGCTTAAGAGGAAGACAAAATATTGGAGCAGTCAAATGTCAGGGGAAGCAATTAGACATGGACTGTAGGATTGCTAGAAGTGTGGTGACATGAACGTTTCTTTCACTTTTTCAAAGTCCCACAGACTCTCAGCATTCTGTGAGAGAAACTTCCCCGTCGGTTCACACTGTTACCCTAAATTCCTCACTTTCTCTGGTAGTTATCAGAACTAGGAGTTGCTCAGCATACTAGCAAGATTAAAGGGGAAAAAAATAATTCTAGATATGCCCCATTTCCAAAGTAAATATAGTCCCCTAAAAATATGGGTAAATAAAATTTTTAAAAATCAAATTATTTGCTATATATCCGGGAATCTTGCAGTATAAGATTCCCTTTTGCAAAACAAATGGTCATTTTTTGCCCAAAGTAGCCGCCCAATAATTTCTGTCTTTCAACCTTCTTTTAAACCTATTGCCCCTTTCTAATAAATCTAAAAATCTCAGGCCATTTTTAAATGTTGTTCACAATTTCAACATAAAATGATGATTAAGAACACATGAAAGTAATTATACAATGAAATGTGCTTCTTAAAACCACATGTGCTCTTTCAGATTCTGATGTCACCACCAGCTACCTCCCAAATACACCCTTATCCCACACCAAAAGTCCTCTACAATATTTGAACAAAAGCACTGACTCTAAAACAGAGTCATTGTTTGCAAAAAAAAAAAAAAAAAAAAAATACAGCATTTGTACTTTGCTGTCTCAGAGCTAAATTGCATAATTAAAAGAGGGCAAGTTTATTAGGGAAACTCGCTAATTATCTTTACACTAAAGAAGGTAACTATAAACAGAAAAAAAATGAATAACCCAAAAGTCATATATTTTTTGGAATTCTAACATTTATTTTTCTAATTATGTTTAATATAATTTATTATTGCATTTCCTAATCCCACACTGACATAACATAGAAGACAGATCACAAACAGTGCCGATTAGAAGAAGCCAGTGAAAGTTCCAAAATATATTGGAGAAAAACTATAAAACAGAAAACTCATACAGAAATTTGAGAACCAAGATACTGTAAGGGTAGTGACTTAAAAGACACGTAAATAGCCCCTCACAATTTTTTTGGTCATCTTTTTAGGTTGGTAGTATTACATTACAATTGAAAAATTCATTCCTACGGTTCTATAAAATTTTCAAATTTCATGCCGCTTTTCCTTGCTTTTTTCCTTCTTGCTCCTCATATGGTTTCCCACCCTCTGCTGTAACTACACATGATCCATCAGTTAGATTTTCATTTCTCAGGAAAATACTGATGCAAAAAAAACAAGTAATCACATGAGTTGTCATTCCCATTTTATAGATGAAAACAGTGAGCTGATAAATACCAAAGTCAAAATTTAAACCCCAAAATGACTTACAATTATACAGCAATTATATTTTTTAAAGGATTTCATACATAGAGTTTAAATGTAAATTTACTTACCTTTTTTTTTTTTTTTTTTGAGACGTACTCTTGCTCTGTCACCCAGGCTGGAGTGCAGTGGCACTACCTCAGCTCACTGCAACCTCTGTCTCCCAGGTTCAAGCGATTCTTCTGCCTCATCCTCCTGAGTAGGTGGGACTACAGGCACGAGCCACCATGCTTGGCTAATTTTTGTATTTTTAGCAGAGACAGGGTTTTACCATGTTAGTCAGGCTGGTCTCAAACTCCTGACCTCGTGATCCAACCACCTCTGCCTCCCAAAGTGCTGGGATTACAGGCATGAGCCACTGCACTCGGACAAAATTTACTTAACTTTTATTAGATTCTTTTTTGATCTAAACATGAGTTCCTGAAGGCAGGGGAGAGATAAGCTAAGATTCGTATTTATGATGCTTTCATTTTTTAAAATTCCATGTATAAATATAAAAGTTAGGGGTAAAAAATGCTAAGAAAATACATGCTTTTTAAGGTTTTTGTTAAGCCTCGTGGTTTTATAAAGTTATCTATAAAATTGTTCAGATTATTTTACATATTGTGGTCTAAACTTAAGCCAATAAATATTTAGCCAGATGTCCAGTCTAAAATAAACAGAGCACAGTGGCTCACTCCTATAGTCCCAGCCCCTTGAGAGGTAGAGGCAGGCAGACTGATTGAGCCTGAAAGTTCAAGACCAGCCTGGACAACACAACAAAACCCCATTTCTACTAAAAATACAAAAAAGTAGCCAGGTGTGGTGGCGTACACCTGTAGCCCCAGCTACTCAGGAGGTTGAGGTTGGGAGGATTGCTAGAGCCCAGGAGGCAGAGGCTGGGTTGCAGCAGGCTGAGATCCTGCTACTGCACTGCAGCTTGGGCGACAGTGAGACTCTGTCTCAAAAAAACAATAATAATAATAATAAATAAAATATAAAATAAACCTATCAAAAAAGAAACTGATGCTTAAAAAACTGCTTCTTCTTTCTGTCATCTCTATAGAAGTTCATGAGGATTTGTTCTTACTCAAATTATTTGAACATATTTTGCTGTGGCACACACACAATATTTTGAGAATTACAAACCCAAAGCAATACACAGAGAATGTGCCCAATTAGAGAATTGAAAGGACAAATAGGTTAAATTGAATAGAGAGCAAAAAGATAGGTAAGTGTAATAAGAAAACTTGAGAATGAAAATGGAAGCAGGATAATTTCAGTGATGCTTTATAATAAAATGACAATTGGGAAATGTGTTATTTCACTCATTGATGCTTCTACATAATTTATTTGTGCTTTGAAATTCCAGATGCATTTAAAATAAAGGTATGTCTAAAATTATATCAAGTTTTTTTCTGTGCTAGAAATGCTAAAAATTTGATATTTTATATTATTTGTTACTTATTTTAAGAGAAATTAAGTCACATTAAAGATTATTTAAAGATTTGTTTCCAGTATGACTTCACTGTTATATTGGAAGAAGTAGATATTCTCTTGCCGTCTGACCCACTTATCCGCTTTTTGTTGTTTGTTGTTTCGGTATTCAATAATATGCTGAGATATTTTAGAAAATGAAAATTTTCAACTTAATTTCTCAAGCATATTAACAAATTGCATCACATGAACAACTGCATATAAACTGTACCAACGTCTTTGAACAAAGCAGTGAATGCCCTCTAGTGTTTCTTGCTGGAATATCTGTTTTAATAACAGAAAGATAAATTATATATTTATATAATATTTTCTAACTATTTAAAAAGTAAACTATAAACAATAGAATCTGAATATGTAAAATGTTTCAAATGTAATTGAAAATAAGAATAGCAAGACATATTGTCCAATCTAAATAATAGATATTATTGTAATGTGTATATAAATGGCAATAGAAATCAGAGATGTTCTGGGAGTTTTTCACATGTGAAACATATATCTTGCCTCGTTTCTAGTACTACCTTTCTAGCTAACTCTAAACTAAAGTAGTTATAGAAGTCTTTTTTTTTTTTTCTTTTTTTGAGACAGGATCTCCCTGTCATCCAGGCTAGAGTGCAGCAGCAAAATCATGGCTCACTGCATCCTTGAACTCCTGGATTCAAAGGATCCTCCCATTTCAGCTCCTCAAATAGCTGGAATTATAGGCACACACCACCATGCCCAGCTCATTTTTTAATTTTTTGTAAAGACAAGGTCTTGCTATGTTTTCCAGGCTGGGTCGAACTCTTGGATCAAGCAATCCTCCTACGTTAGCCTCCCAAAGAAGAAGTCATTCTCAAAGCAGCAAATACACATATTTTGTTCCAAAAGCCATACTTATGCCCTGTCCATGGGCATGCATACACAGAGCTTCTATCTGTAGAAGATAAAACACTATTTCCAAGGGCATCTACTGCCTCTGCTCAAGTCATCCTGTTAGTAAAAGCCATGGGGAAGCAGCAAAGAACACCATTTACCTGCACACTCGCCAAGCCTGCAATGTTCCAGTGTGCCTTGCCTTAACTTTACACAGCAGCAATCATTTCAAGAATATACAATCCCAAAAACAAAAAACACCAATACCTCAGTGATAAGCACCAGTGCCTGGTCTATCTAATGCAGCGTTTACCTAGAGAGAAGAAACAGGAACATCAAAAAGCATATTGGTGAATATCTGAGCTTGTCATGACTAAGAGATTAGTGCATGTCATCTCAGAAACTAAGGAAAATGATTACAACTGTCACCAAAAAAAAATTCATTGGAAAATATTTGAGTTGAATACATCAAGTAGTGAGTATCTGTTATTTTTCTTGCCCAGCATCCCTTCACTTCTTTTGGGGGCCACCCCTCTTCTAGTGCATGAAATTGGCATTGCATGGGAAGTATTTTACTTTCTTCAGGACCAAGAAATGGGCTCAGAGGGCAACATTAGCCAGACTTTAACTTAAGGAGTATCTTGGGCAGAGCAAAGAGAGGATGAAAAAGTTCTTCCTAGACCTCAGAGCTGCCTATTCCTGTACTTCTTAAGGCCTATGTTCAACTTTTCCTTGGAATCCGTGTGAAATATCAGTAGCTCATTTTTTCCTTTTTGCTTAAGTTAACCAGAATAAGGATGCCTAATTAAACTACTTCTTAATAACGGTGTTATACTTATCACAATTAAATGGTTGCATAATGCATGAAGAACAAAATTAAGTGGTATAATTATTTTGTATGTTAACTACAAATGAATAATTTATGGACAATATTTTATCATATAAGAACATTATCAGCTATAGTTTTAAAACAGAATTTGTGGAGATGTTATATTATTAATTTACTTTCATAAAACCTATAAAAGGACACAATAAAAATATTAAAACAAAAATATCATTCATTGCTCAGGTTTACAGATAAACAAAGATGTTTTCTTTCATTCTGCACTTTAATTGTCAGGTGCTCTAAAAGTGTGTTTCCTCCACTACTGCCTCAAAAATTGAAGAGAGAGAATTAATTTCTCTATCTCTCCAGATCTTTCATGCAATTCAAACTTACATTTATTTTTGTTTCTATTTTTAACCTACCAAAAGGTAGCTAAGTTATAATCTTTGTGTTTATTAGTAAATAATCCATATATTTTACATGAAAGAAGCAAAGCAAAATAAGGTCTATTTTAAAACATATTTGTTTATTTAAATAGTTGTTTCAGAAAATTTTTCCTTAAATATCTTTATGTGTACTATAAATTTCAAAATTCCTATAAAAGATCAGAATACCTACTTACATTTTTAGCAGATAATTTTATTAGAAATACAATTAAACTATGATTATATAACCTTAAAAATGCAATGTGCTTTAGTTTACTGAGTGGTCTCAAGTGGGTTATTTCATTTAAGCCTTATGACCATGTGAATGAGTCAGAGAATTGTAGCTCTATCTTACAGATAAGAAAAGGGAAGCTTAAAGAAGGTAAGTAGCTTACCCAAGGTGTAAGTGAAGTGAAGCCAAGATTCAAATGCAGACATTCTACCTCCCAAGCTATGGTTTCTTTCCACTCTCTTATACTACAAAGTAATGTGAAGTTTTATTTTCCTAGAGTTGCATTAACCTCTTAGTGGATATATCAGTGAGATGGAAGCAAACCAAGCACATGGCATGACACAAGACCCCTGGGTAGTTTCCAGAAATCGTAAGTTACTGTTGCTCAGTGCCTTTCTACCAGGAATTGCACCGTCTTTCACTTCACATAGTTGATTATTCTCTAGGATATTCCAATAGTGTAAATCCCATTTCAGTGAGAACCAACAAATCTGAATATGCATTTGCATCATCACCAGCACTTAATATTAACATATAACACTAAATATAATTTGTTGTGTGGGTAAAAGGTGACATTAAAGTCCGTCCCTTCATCAGAAAAAAAAAAATTATGAAGGCTTTTTCTTTTTTTTTTTTTTAATACAGAGTTTCACATTTGTTTCCCAGGTTGGAGTGCAATGGCGTGATCTCAGCTCACCATAACCTCCGCCTCCCGGGTTCAAGCTATTCCCCTGCCTCAGCTTCCCAAGTAGCTGAGATTATAGGCATGTACCACCACGTCTGGCTAATTTTGTATTTTTAGTAGAGACGGAGTTTCTGCATATTGGTCAGGCTGGTCTCAAACTCCTGACCTCAGGTGATCCACCCTCCTCAGCCTCCCAAAATGCTGGGATTATAGGCGTGAGAAGGCATTTTTCCAGAAGAGCTGTTGGATTTGCATTGACTTATCATCACTCTTATCCAAAAACCCTACTGACAGGTGCAAACAATAACATGCTGGCTAAATTAAGTAACTAAGTATATTATTTTAATATACCTTTGTCAACTCTATCCGTTAAAAATTGGGGGCTTTTGACCCTATCATTAAGATTTTTATTACAAAAATTTATTTATATTTATTAATCCTGTCTTTGTTTCTCTGAGATTCTGGAGACTCAAAGGATCATAGAGAACTTTTATACCTTATATGGTATATAGATATATCATATAAATAGTATAATTATTTTGAATTTTGACTATAACATCCTTTGAGATCTTGTAGTTAAAATACAAAATAATTATACCATTTAATTTCATGCTTCATTCTTTGATGCCATGGAGCATCAGAGTGTCAAGTGATTCCATAGGACACATGAACTTTTCCACACCATGAACTAATTAGCAAAGCTAGAAGAGACCCAAACCTGAGTTTAAGATGTCAAAATCTAATTTAATGCATAAGAACCAAATAGTAGATCACCCGAATATTAGAAAATAAGAGTAATGTCTCCACTTTCTCATTTTTCATAAAACTTCCAGAAGGGAAATTGTGTAAGCCCAGGACCTCAGAGAAACAGACACAAAGACAGGATTAAATATGCCAGGATTTTAATAGCGGGAAATGCCTGTGTAAAAAGAAATCAAGAAGGAGCTAGGAAAGGCTAGGAGAGCTGTCGGACTGCATCCAAGTTTGACTCCAGGAGGAAAGAGAGAAAGTTGAATGGAAGTATCCTACACTGCTGTGAAGTCTAAGGATTGTTTGTCAAAGCTGCGGGAAAGTCCTCCAGCCTAAGCCGGTGGACAAAGGAGCCCCACCTGTCTTCCAGGACCAAGACTGCCTTGGTATCTGCACAGCACTCAGTCCGTTGGTAAAAGCAATGAATGGGAGGTGTGGCTGACTTCAAAGCACAGCAGCTGGGTGCTCAGGCTGTGAGGTGTATTTTCATGGCTGCCAAAGATAGTATGAAGGGAAGGTGCATGAGAGAAGTTTCTCTAAAACCTTTTAAAATGTTAAAGGAAAGGCCTGTTTTTTATCAGACATACATTAATTATTTCATAAAGGAACTAAGTCCATGTAATTTTAGAACAGTATAATAGCATTACTATAAATAGAAAACTGAGAAAAGCATTTTCAATTAGAATTTTTAGAAAATGTAAATCATCAAATCATTTTTAAAAGTCTATAGTTTCATTCAACACCAGGTGGAGCCCTTTTGCTTTTTTAAAACTAAAAGAGGAACTTTTTCTTAATTTAATGCAGGTTTAGGCTGATTAGTTCATAACTCTTAAGGCATCATTTTAAATAACTTTAGGACTTTTGCATCATATTTATCACCATTTTAAACCTGCTTCTTTTTCCAAATACCACAGACTGGCTAAAACTGCAATGTTAATATAAAGCCACCAATTCTAAAAGGTATTGTTAAATATCTAAAATAAGGTTGTTAATATTGTTTTAAACATCTGTATGCTTTTAAAGGAAAGAGTTAAAACGTGATTTAAATTGTATACTCAATCCTTAAGCAAATCGAACTACTTAAAAATGCTCTTCCAAATCTCCAATTTGCTACATCATTCTTTTTATCCAAAATACCTTCTCTATAGAAAATGCATTGCTTTAAAACAGATTTCAGTTTGTGAGCAATGGATTTCTGAAAATATATATATTAAAAAATCAAAAAAAATTAAGTTTTAAAAAACAGATTTCAGGTTATAAAGTATAATATTTTTAATATCTGTCCTGTGCCATTCAGAAAGTGTAGAATAAAATCAATGATATTTATGAAGCAGATATGCCTTTTCCAAGTAAATTGTAAGAGCAAGGTGGCATTATTTATTTTGTGACTAGGCTTCAGAATTCTTTCATTCTCATTGCAGGGAAATAGAAACAGATAAATATAAATATATTTTTGTAGTAAAAATGTTAATAGGGTTAAAAGCCCCCAATTTTTAACTGATAGAGTTGACAAAATATATTAAAAGTATATATTTAATGCCATAGTTCATATACATTTTTATTTATTCATCCATTCAAAAAATACAGAGATCTTGATATATGCTGAAGAGACAGGAATGCACAAGACAATCATAGTACCTGGCCTTGAAAGTTCAGAAGGCATTCAATGAAGTAAGCATTATAATAAAGGCTACCGTAATTAAGGAAATACAGAGTACTCTGGAAACACCTAGCAAGTGAACCTAAGGCCTAACCTAATCTGGAAGACGGGGAAGACCTTCCAAAGAATTGAAATTTAAGCTGAGATTCCTCAGTAGTAGAGAATATGGCAAAGAACTAAAAACAGGGTTGGGGTTTTTATGTTTGTTTTATTTTTATTGACATACAGTAATTTTACATAGTTATGGGGTACAACACGATATTTAGATACATGTATATATTGTGTAATGATCAAATCAGAATAAAAGGTGAGGTGTTTAACGTGAGGAAACAGATTTTAAGAGGCCTTTGGGTGAGATAAAGTAAGTCAACTTCTAGAAGGTAAAAGCATTTCAACATAGCTAAAACACAGGGCTCTAGAGAAAAGGTGAAAATAAAAGACCTGGAGAGATTTGTAAGAACCAAATTGTGGAGGATCTTTCAACAGAATTAGGGCATTTGGATTTTATACAAAAACAATGGAAAGCATAAGTCAAGGTTCTGAGTTAAAACATGAAAGGATGTAATAACCAGCCTTAGAAGTGTTCAGTGTCTATAAGAGCAATATGTTTCATGAATCATCAGTACCTCTACCAAAGTAAACTACTTACTTAGACATGATCGTTTTAGCTTTTCTTATCCATTAGAATAATAGCACTGAAGTACAAGCTCAGTTCACATAATGAATGTTGATTTTTCTTGAAAAGTTATACTGCCTTTTAGATTATCTGGGTTTTTTTTTTCTTGTTAGGATTACTTTTTCCTAAAAAACATGCTAAGTAGATTTACTATAAAAAATGATATTTCAATAGTACAGTTTTAGAAAAAGACAGTCATCGTTTTACTCAATACATTTCTAATCGGGAAATTTCAAAATGGAGCAAATTTGAATTGAGTTCTATGTTTGGATGGTCCAAAAATGTTTTTCTCTGTGAACCTATGCCAACAGATCTATGCTCTGCAGTTAGTGCTACACATAAGCTATTTCTATGTGTTTCAAAGCACTGTAATGTCTACCCTGTATTTTCCTTTCAAGGTGGTCTTAACTGTTATAAACTTAATTTTTAAGTGTAATTTGAGTGCAAATAATTGTGAACTCCCTAAAGTCAAAAAAGTTGATGAAGATCATGTAGAAAAAAAATGCACCTTTCAAAGAATGACTCCCCCACATCCTCCTTTGCCACCCACTATCAAGCTATTTCTTCCTCCTTTGGAGAATATAATAAATCTACATCATGTTACATTTTAGTATGACCTGTTTATTTACTTTCAAGTTGTTTTTATGACTTATATTTATATTATTCAAATGATTTTTTTTCTATCTGTGAAAAGTGTTTCGTTATCTTGGGTTGAGATGACATACACTGTAATTTTCCTGTTAAGTTTCACAGAAAAAACTTTAAATTTATGCCATAATTTTAAGATATATTATTTAAGGATATTTATTTATCTCTCTCTTTTTTAACTGTCTGCTCCTGTCTTTTCTTTTTTCGACTGGGGTTTTAGTCTCTTTTCACTCTTTAATTTTTTAAACTAAAAAAAAGCATTATTTAGCTATAATTGACATACAATAAGTGGCACACATTTAAAATATTTAACTTGATGAGCTTTGACACATGCATATGTATAACAGTCATATCTATTCCCCCCCACATGAAAAGATGCATAATTTCACCTAAAATTAGAAATGCCAAATACTAACACAATTTTTCACCTTTCAGATGGGCAAAAATTCAGGAGCTTTTCCATACACACCATTAATGAGAAAGAACAGGACACTCTCAAACTTTTTACATAGCACTACAAAATGATGTAATCTATTAGGAGCATATTGGCAAATTGCATGTGCATTTATTCTTTGTTCCAGCATTTTTACTTCCAGGAATTTACCCTGAAGATATACCTCCCCCAAAACAAAAGGTTATTGAATATGACATTACTGGTAATAGTAAAATATTAGGAATGATCAAAATAGCCATGCATAGGAAGATGGTTGAATAAACAAGATGGAGTATTGTGCAGCTCTAAAAGTGAATTTTAATAAAAACAAATGAACCTCACTATATATCAAATTGGTAACATGATCAGAAAAAAAGAGAATTAAGGTATCTTTACAGGAAAGTAATGTGACTGCATCTTTGGTGTGATTCTGTAACCAGGTTTTTCCTTGGGTGCTGGTGAGGCACAGCTCCCCTGAGAGAATGCTGTGGGTTCTTGGCCTCCAATCTCTTAAAGAATAAGCGATGGGACCACTGCAGGTGTGCTGTATGCTCGTAAAAGTAAATATCAGAGCCAAGAAGTGTTGCAGAAAGGTAATTTTACTTAGGTAGAGAAAAGAGAAGAAAAGAAGAAGAGAAAGACTTCCACGAAAAGGGTGGAAGGGGATTCCAGAAGGGAAATCCCAGAGGAGAAGGGAGCTCCCACCATGTAGGAGGGGATTCCAGAGAGCTGGAAATCTACTGTGGGTGAAGGAGCAGGGGAATTTATCCTGGGAGAAATTCCCACCTTCCCCAGTTCCTCTGGCCAATGAAAGGAGTTCCTTTAAACTTCCGCTGGGGTGATTGACTCTTAGTTTCTTCTCACGCCCGCAAAATTCAAACATAAACAGTTAACTCTCCCTAATGGAGAGAGAGGGAGGGGGACATGGGGCTGGGAAATTCTTGCCCTTAAAACTACGCCCCCTCGTGGACCCGGAAAGAGAACACATTCCCTCGATATACTGTAAGGACAAAAAAACTTTGAACAACTACTGAACTTAATAATGACTTTGGCATAATAA
The DNA here is from genome assembly GCA_963573385.1 of Cacajao melanocephalus. Classification (NCBI taxonomy): domain Eukaryota; kingdom Metazoa; phylum Chordata; class Mammalia; order Primates; family Pitheciidae; genus Cacajao; species Cacajao melanocephalus. Next base: position 26,712 of record CAUYLG010060568.1, read on the forward strand.
TTATAACCCTAGTTTATATGAAATGCAAGAAAGATTAAATGTGTGAATATATTGATATTCTCAGAACTGAGGTTCTCCGTGTTGGAGAAGAGAGATGTAAATATGGATTAAAGGAAGGAGAGGAAGAACTTGATGCATTGTTTTGAAACAGGAGTTGTATCAACTCATGATTTTTAAAAAATATATTTTCTAGTTTTCTCCATTGAAAAGGCATGGAAGCAATGACACATGAGTAGCAGTAAACACATCTATTCCCCAGTGTCAAGAACTGTACAGAGTCTGAGATTTTATCCTACTTGAAAACTGACAAGCTAGCCTGCCACAGTTTCATGAAAGCTGGCAGAACACAAGGAACTCCTGGGTCAACAACAAAGGTCTTTATTATTCATGGAAATAGAGTTGCCAGAGTATCAGTATTTGCTCCTGTTTCCCAACCTCAATTCCCACAGGACATCATGAAAAGGACCAGGTGACGTCTGCACACACAATAGGTTCTGCTATAGGAAAGAAGCCCTGAACTTAGCGAATCTTGTAGAATGGGAAGACTGTTCGACATTTGCCCCCAAGAGAGATATTATCTGGATTATGCTGGACAGTAAACAAACCTGGCCTTTGATCTGAAGAAAGACATTAGCTCTATCTTCCAAGACTGTTCACTTCACAAACACCCTGGAACAAGGAGTCCAGAACAAAGAGCTGGGACTCCCTCCCTCACAAGATACACAGAAATGTGAGAGACCTGCGCAGAATCGTCTCTCTCCCAACACCCAGATCTTGGTGTCTAAATGTCACTCCTTACTTTTAAAGGAATACATAAATAGTTTTTAATGAATTTATTTGATAAATAGTTGATTATAAATTTGGGGCAGGGAAAGTTCAAAGTGAGTTTGAAATATTGTATTGGGTTGGAAAGCAAAAGAATCCTGAAAAATTGATGGAAATGTTCAAAGGAATATTGGAGTCAGAACAATTTAAGCATCAAAAAGAATAACTATGGAATGGATTTTAACACATTAAAGAGAAAAAGAATGCATGAGGCAATAGTGATCCTTTAAAAAGGTAGAGGGAGCTCATCCTTAGAAGAATGCCAGCTAATAATATAAAAGCAATGAGAAAATGGGAAAATAGGTATGAATCTTCCTTGGACACCAAAACTCTTGGTTAAAAAGTTATTGAGGAACACAGACTCAAAACATCACTCCGAAGTTTGTTTATTGATAACAAATGGGAAAAGTTACTATTACAGTGGAGAAATCTAGCAATGCCACCTTCACCAAGGGATTAAACTTATCATTACCAATGATGAGGCAAGTTGGCATTATATGCAACCTGAAGGAATGCACTGAAAGCAATATCACCTATGTAATATTTGTATTAAAAAATGTTTAACATGAAACAGTCATGAGGAAACTATAAGATAAATCCAAATTGTGGGCCAAGCACGGTGGCTCACTCCTATAATCCTAGCACTGTGGAAAGCAAGGTAGATCACTTGAGCCCAGCAGTACAAGGCCAGCCTGGGCAACATGGCGAAACCCCATCTCTAATAAAAAATGCAAACTAAATTAGCTGGGTGTGGTGGCACATGTCTGTAGTCCCAGCTACTGTAGATGCTGAGGAGAGAGAATTGCTTCAGCCTGGGAAGGCAATGGTTATAGCATTCCAACCTGGGTGACAGAAACTCTGTATATTAAAAAAAAAAAAAAATCCAAATTGTGGACTATTCTACAAAACAACTGGCCTAGACTTTTTATAGATGTCAATACCAAGACCAGGAAAAAAAAAAAAAGAACTGGTAATATGTTTAAGATGAAAGATTAAAGAGACATGACAACTAAATGCACAAATAATTATTGATTGGCTTCTAGTTTTTTTTAAAAAATGACTAAAATATTAGTGAAAAATTTGGAATTTGAAAATGCGGACCATTTATTAGGTAACACTAATGTGTCAGTAATATTATGATAATAATATTGTGGTTATGTAACAACATCCTTCTTTGGAAACAGATGCTAAAGTATTAGGAATAAAACAATGTGATCTCTGTAACTTATTTTCAAATAATTTGAAAAAATGAAGAGTATGAATGTAAAAAATGCTCATTGATGAATTCTAGGTGAAGGGCACATCAAGGGTTCATTTCGCCTTCTCCGTAGGTTTGCAATTTTTCAAAATAAAAAAGTTGAGTAAAAGTTAATAAATCACATTCCCTGGTCATCTTTTCAACCTGTATTATTGATCTCTTGCAAGCATTCAGCCCACCATTTTTAGAATCATTTAAATTACCTCTTTGGAAACATTTGCCTATTTTCTTATTTTTATTATGCAGTGTATTAAAACTGTCCATGGAATTCTGCTATGGGAGCACATGACTTTGACCTAGGGTAGATAATAGCCTTTATTTTGAATCAACATTTTGTTTAAAATCTTGAATTCCTAGGCTGTCCACATTGAGACTACACCTGAACTGATTTTCAGGTCCTTCACCTGGTCCATAACTGATAACACATAGATAAATCTAATTTAGATTGATTTTTCATATATTTTCAATCACTGAAATTAATATGCCTTTTTGTCTATTCATGTAGTTACCAGTTTATTCCATAGTCATTAGAATTCCCAAAATAGCTTAGCAACAGGCAGTATCTTCAAGTATGTCCCTGCCTATTCCTGCTTTCCAGTATTCATAAGTCGTTAAACCCATCCAGTTCTACGTTTCCTTTTGGAGGCCTCTATTAATCACAATTCTATTTCCAGAGACTTTTTGTTTATGTCTCCAAGACTTTTTACACCTTTTAAATTATCTAACCCCCTCATCTTTTCCCTTTGTTAACACTGCTAGGAAATTTAGTGACAGGCTTTTTGAATAATAAAACAAATTATTTCCATTGTTTCTGTGCATCCTTATTCATATATGCCCCCAAAATTAATATATCAACCAGATGTGATAACCTTGAATAAACTGTGCTGTCTTTCCCCCACAGAAGGCATTTGCTTAAGGTTACCAAATTCCCTTTAATCCATTAAAGGTCAGAACACTAATTTTTTTGTGTGTGTGCAACCCCTGCCTTATTTCCTTTTAGGTTTCCTCTTATTTCCTTTATTCTCAGTTATGTGAACACATCATCCTTATTTTTACAACTTCACTGTATCATTAATTACATCTGGATCATGACAGAATAAAAGATACTTAACAAAGGCACTGCATCTTTGTAGCATTTCACTGTCTATTCCTACCTCCTACATGGGTTCTTACACATTCTTATGCTTACCTTTCATCTGTGTGATGCCATTAAAAGGAGAGTAAAGGGTGATACCATGCATTATGAGACAGCATTACTGTTAGCAGCTCACAAAAATGCACAGTATCCAATAGCATGTTCAAAACACACTCCTGTACTCTAAGACTGAGTTGTATCTTTCAAATGAAGACATCAGAGGTTTCACCAGTGGTGCTTATGCCACTTAATGAATCCTTAGCTCCTAAAGAGGGTGGTATATGCCAGGCCCCAGAAAGAATAGGCCAAAGAAAGAGCTCTTTACACCTATTTGGTTGTAAGCATTTGCTAACAGAAAGAATTTGGATCCAAGCAAATAAAACCTTTTTTTTTTTTGAAGTGAAGTTTTACCCTGCCGCCCAGGCTGAAGTGCAATGGCATGATCTCTGCTCACTGCAACCTCTGCCTCCCAGGTTCAAACGATTCTCCTGCTTCAATCTCCCAGATAGCTGGGATTACAGGCATACACCACCATGCCTGGCTAATTTTTGTATTTTTAGTAGAGACAGGGTTTCACCATGTCAGCCAGGCTGGTCTCACTACTAACCTCAAGTGGTCCTCCTGCCTTGGCCTCCCAAAGTGCTGGGATTACAGGCATGAGCCACTGCGCCTGGCCCCAAGCAAATAAAACTTTATCTAACTATCTGCCTATCATCCTATTTATCTATCATTCCATACATAAATTATTAAATGTTTAGGATGAAAACACCTGAATATTCATTCATGGGTCCAGGAAATGGCAAGAGTGTAGCAATTGGATATCAGATGGTGATGGTATAGATGTTCCTGCTATGGTCCAGAGAGATAGCAGTGGGACACCCTGAGACAGGGCAGAGCTTGGTACATCAGAGCTGACAGCTAACTTCTGAGAAAGTGGCCAGGATTCCTAACCCTGCGGGATGCTGAAAATCTAACAAGATGCCTTATCTGGTTAGGAAGATAGAACAAGAACCGAGTGATACAGGGCATTAAAATATTTTTAATGAATGATATAGTGATTTGCATTTGATAATACTCATTAAATGTTTATTAAATAAATAAAATGCATGGGGAAAAGTCAGAAATGCTAAATTGTTATAACCCTGCCATTATACCACTCAATGTCTGGAAGAGTATACATGTATAGAACATTACCAGGAAAAACAATCATACCAGAATCCTATCATGAGCACAGGGTTCAGCAGGTAAAAAACATTTCTTTCCTGTCTACATCACATAGGCTGGTGGGTACCCAAAACTCTGTCTTCCTTATTCCTTCTCAGCCCCCACCTCACCTCCCACTCATTCTCGCCTCCCCCTGCCAGGTGACACACCATTCTGGTGTCTTTTGTAGGTAAGATCTTTCAAGGAGTACTTTATGTTCCATATTCCAATGCAATGGTGAATTCTCAAATTCTATAGAAAGGTGAACCTAACTAAAAAACAAAACCCTTTTTAGATAATTGAAAATAGCTCTAACCCATTTATAAGCTAAAGACCCCTCCTAAATAATGACGTGTAAATAAAAATAGAGAAGCCTGCTTTGCCAGTTACAAACACCGAAGAAAGTTAGTCTTTCTAGGTAAAGTAGTAATGACTAGATTAAGATAGTTCTATAATTTAAAAAATCTAGACATTCTATGTGCAAAGTGGGTTCACTGTGCACTAGTTATTACTTCAGCCCACTGCATCTCAGGCTGCACTTGTACTACTTGTGGGAGTCCAGTGAGACAGAACACTCACACATGGATGCAGGCTGGGTGCCATGGATCATGCCTATAATCCCAGCACTTTGTAAGGCTGAGGTGGGCGGATCACCTGAGGTCAGGAGTTTGAGACCAGCCTGGTCAACATGGCGAAACCCCAATCTTTACTAAAAATACAAAAATTAGCCAGGTATGCTAATGCACGCCTGTAGTCCCAACTATTCAGGAGGCTGAGGCAGGAGAATCTCTTGAACCTGGGAGGCGGAGGTTGCAGTGAGACAAGATCATGCCACTGCACCCCAGCCTGGGTGACAGAGTGAGACTCCATCGGACAACAAAACCTTAGGATTCATGATGAGCCAGTCCCCCAAGACTCAAGAAAGCTGCCCAAAGCTGACAGAGTCTCATCTCCATGTACCCCACTTAAAATGCAGCTGAAGGACCCCAGGAAGCAGCCCACTCTGGATTTTATACCCTGGCAGCTACAGGATGCACTGGGCTAAAGTGTTGGAGGGTGATCTGTTTCTAGGGACGCCTGAGCTGTTGTGGCCAATTCCTCTTTATCTCAGGCTGCTGCATTCCCAGCACGGTCTACAGTTATTCTTGAGAACTATCATGTGAGAAAGGAGAGAGAAGCGGGCCAGTCCAAGGCCACCTGGAGAAGTTTCCTGACTACATATGTCCTGTCCTGAGGTTAGAAGAACACAAGTAAGTCCAGTGTGTCAAGGGTAGTCAAGTATTAATACTCCATTCCATACTTTGACCCGTGCTGTATCTTCTCTCTAGGGCAGAGAGTGCGTAAATGGTCACTACATTGAAGCTGCAAGGGTGCGGAAGTGTTAGAATAGACACCTGTAGCCACCAAACGTGCCAGAGAATAAAAAGAACTTCGGAAATTCTCTAAAGACTCACATTCCACTTCATTTTTCTGTTCTAACACTAGATTCCACTAGTGCAATATCTTTGCCAGGGGTCCTGCAACCTCTACTGATGAACCCCTTTAGTGACATAGAGCCCCATCACACTGGTGTGTCTTCTTTTATATGGTGTTAGATGCTGTCTCTGCCCCTCTTATCCCCACCTTTAGGAGGGAAGCATTCATTCTTCCACCCAGCTGGGAATGTTGACAGCTGTAATTCTCAGCTGAGTTCCTCACCAATAACTTCCTTCAGCTGAAGATAATCACCTTGCCCAAGGTTATGCCTCTTTTCTAGTTTAAATGACAGGTTAAGAGGATACAAGGACCTGTCCCTCTTGCTTCCACTCAGAACAACTCTGCGGGACCATCTCACCTGAAGTCCATGGGATCAGATGAGGTCTTTGTTGAGACTACATTACGATTCGACTGTTCCCTCCGCCCTGTCCTTCCTTCACTCCCCCGTAGTTATTGATCCTAAGTTTATTGTGATCAATAAACTTCTCAATAAACTTCCTATATGGAAATCTCTATATCAGAGTCAGCTTCTTAAAAAACCCAACTTGCAATATATATTAAGTATAAATCTGCCCTCATATGAAGTCTACTCATCCTAATTCTAACTTCAGGATACACACTGAATAAGACAATCTCTCTTCCACATGGTGGCCTTTAAAATGTTTGAAGACAATTATTAGATATGTGACTTCTGGTGAGAGCTCCAACCTTTAGAGTTTGGGAGACGAGGAACCAGAAAATGCATAAGAACTATAGTCAGAAAAATCTGGTGCCTTGGAAACTATGTCTGCATCAGAAGTGCCAAGCACTGCTAGAAATGATTTCCACCCACAAGGCCTACTGGGTGGAATTGTTCATAGGCCATTTGCCATCACCATTCCCGAAAACACCCTGTATCCATTTTTCATTGCTACATTTTAAAAATTGCCACAAACTTAGCAGTCTTAAGCACACTCACTTACTAGCTCATCGTCTTGTAGGCCAGAAGTCCAGGCAAGCTCAACATGATTCTCTGTTTATGGTTTTACATGGCAAAACCAAAGATTCAGCAGGACTAACTTCTTATCTGAAAGGTCTGTGGGAAAAATCTTCTTCCAGGCTTATCCAAGTTGTTGGCAGAATTTAGTTCCTCGTGGTTGTAGGATTGAGGTACCCTTTCCAGCAGTCAGCCAGAGGCCACTCTCTGCTTCTAGAGGCTGCCCCTCCATCTCCAAATCAGCAATGCCCTATAGAGTTCTTCTCAAGAGCACCTCTCTAATTTTCTCTTTGCCATTACCTGGAGAAAGTTCTCTGTTTTTCGGGGCTCATGCAATTAGATCTTTTTCACCCAGAGAATCTCCCTATCTTAACATCAACTGTGCCATATAATATCAGATCATTACAAGATTGATACTTCGGCACATTCTCAGGTTCTGAGGATTAGGATAGAATGTCCTTTGGGGCCATTTTAGAAATCCTGCTGACTGGTGCCCTGAACATGCCAGACAAGCTTTTTACATTTATTACCCTGGTCAGCCCTGTCTTCCTCTCACCACATCAGTATGATCTTTTCCATCCTCTTTTCAAACCTCCATCCCTTACCTGCCCTCTCATATTTAGCAGATGATCCTGTCTCCCATTTCACAAACCCAAAAATAGAATCCAGCTGTCTTAGTTCCCTAGGGTTGCCATACCAAATTAATACAAACTGGGTGGCACAAAATGACAGAAATTTATCTTTTCACAGTTCTGGGGGCTAGAAGCCCTAAATCAAGGTGATAAAAGGGCCATGCTCTCTAGGAAGGTTCTTAGGAACCATGTGTTGCATGCCTGCTCCTAGCCTCTGGTACTGCCAACAATCATTGGGATTCCTTGGCTTATAGATGCATCACTCCAGTGTCTGCTGCTGCTGTCTTATGGCACTCTCTGTGCCTTCTCATTGACATCCCTTTGTGTGTGTATGTCTCTCTTCTCCTCTCTCATAAGGACATCCGTTATATTGGATTAGGATGTTGGGTACCAGCCCCAACCCTGCTCGTGGGTGCCCCGAGCCTTGGCAGTGACGAGGGATTGAGAGAGTAAATAAAGACAAAGACACAGAAATAGAATTTCACAGGTCCAGGGGACCAACGCAAAGTGCGAGGACCGCGTTGGCCCCGAGTTCTGGTTTCCACAGATTTTTATTAGGTGCACACAACTCGTTAATTGAGGGGTGAAAAGCAGGGGGGTTATCGAGGGAAGCCTTGAAACTATTGTGGGGCAAGATAGCCAGAAGGAGAAGCATGCATCATTAGAATACAATGAAACACGTGCTTATTCTAAGAGAAGCTAATCTAGTACACCAGGTTTTACCACTGATCATTATCGATATGCAGCTGCACCAGAAGGTTAGGGCGCCACCAGGTCTGACCACGCACAATGCATCAAGGGGCTTTTATCTCCCGAGCACTGTAGACATAGGCCAAACAAGATTACCCCATATTCTGAGAACATAGGCAGAGCAGGAGGTGTTTCACTATCTCCACCTGCAAGGCCTTACTGCCTTACCAGCTCCCATCTGCAAAGACCCTCCTGGATCTTGTGAGCAGAGATCACCGACCTTTCCCGGGTGTTTATACAAGCGATCTTTACGAGACCCCTGTGCAGACCCCATGTTGGAAAGGAGTTCGTGGGACCAAGGCAGTGTTTTCCTGCCTTTCAACCACACCGCGGATGTGCCACAGTTAATGGGGCGCTCTCAGACGGTCTAACTTTAGGCCTCCCATTACTGCTTCTGCTCGTGCTTTTACAAGCTACAAGCTGTTATCTTTTGTGCTGTGCTTTTCATTCACTATTGTTTATTTCAGGGTATAAACTTCAGTGTACCGCGAACTCTATAAGCTAATAAGCAAATCAAACTTATATTTGTTTAATCAGTAATAGTAGAGACAGCATATGTCTGCCCCGGTCATCTACCCCTAATCACCCACATTAGGACCCACCCTAATTCAGTGTGACTTCATCTTAACTTGATTACATCTGCAAAGATACTCCTTCCAAATACAGTCACATCCAGGTACCAAGGGTTAGGATTGCCACATATATTTTGAGGGGACATGAACCAACCCATAATGCCACCTTACTAGAAGACCCCATTTTCTACCATTTAACTTAGAAACCTTCACACCTGCCCTGATTTGTTGTCCACAGGATACCAGATAGCAGCATCCTCTCTTCTCTGTAAGACAACTCATTTTTCTTTCTTTTATGTTCAGCCTCTTCCTCTTGGTTAATTAATAGATTATCCTCACAGTAATTTTAACCTTATTCAAGCCTCTGGCATTATAATAAGGGAAGGGAGAGAGGGATAGAAGAAAGAAGGAAGAAATCTGCCTTAACACCACATTAACCCATAATTATCTTCTGATGCAAACTTTGCAAAAGAGCTATTTCTGCTCTTTGCCTGCACTTCCACCCCTCCAACTCACTCTCCCAGCTGTCTCAGTACAACTCCCCACCACCACTACTCCATACAATCAGCACTCAACAATGACCTTCTTGTGCCTAAATTCAAAGGACACATTTCAGGCTTCATCATCCTTGACGTTCTAGTGGAAACATTAGGTTCCCTTTGCTTCCGTGATTTCAGTCCTTTCTTTCTCTGGCCACTTCTCTGTGTCCTTTCCAGGCATATATTCTTCTATCCTGCCATTAAATATTGCTGTCCTTCAAAACTCACTCCATTCATAAAGGCAACAACAAAAACAACTAAGACTCATTCTTGGCTATCCATTCTTCATAGAGCAAACCAGGGTGAACTTTACAAAATATCTCATCATGTCATCATGTCAATCTCCTACTTAAAATTTCCAGTGACTTTATTTTGTTGCACTGAAGATAAAGGCCATAATCTTTAAGGTGGTACATATAATCTGTCCCTGCTTGCCACATGTATACCTAGAGACAGAAGTTAGAAGAGAAATAGTTTTTAAAGATATACCAGGAATTTCTATTATTCAAAAGTCAAAAAATTAAAGGATGTGGAGAAAAGGGAATGTTTTTACAGTATTGTTGAAAATGTACGTGAGTACAATCTCTGTGGAAAACAGTATGGAAATTTCTTATAGAACTGAAAATAGAATTACAATTCAATCCAGCAATTCCACTTGTAGGTTTCTATTCAAAGAAAAAAAGTCATTATATCAAAAAGATACTTGCACTCAAATGTTTATCACAGTACTATTTGCAGTAGCAAAGTCATGGAATCAACCTAAGTGTTAATCAATGGATGATTAAATAAAGAAAATGTGGTATATATACGCCATGGAATACTATGCAGCCATAAAAAATGAAATCATGTGTTTTGCAACAATGTGGATATAGTTGAAGGCCATTATCCTGAGTGAAGTAACTCAGAAACAGAAAATCAAATACCACAACTTCTCACTTATAAGTGAGAGCTAAGCAGTGGGTTCTGTATTAGTCCATTCTCACTCTGCTATAAAGACATACCCTAGACTGGGTAACTTATAAAGAAAAGAGGTTTAATCGCTGCACAATTCTGCAAGCTGTACAGCCTTCTTCTGAAGAGAAGGCCTCAGGAAACTTACGATCATGATGGAGGGCGAAAGGGAAGCAGGCAAGGTCTTCACATGGCTGGCAGGAGAGACAGAGTGAAGGGGTAAGTGCTACACACGTTCAAACAACCAGATGTCATGAGAACTCACCATCATGAAAACAGCAAAGGAGAAATCCAGCCTCTTGGTGCAATCACCTCCCACCAGGTCCCTCCCTACAATTCAACATGAGATTTGGGTGGGGACACAGAGCCAAACCATATCAGGTATACATGGACATTGACAGGGAATAGTAGACACCAGGTACTCCAAAAGCAGGAAGTGTGGGAGAACGGTGAGGAATGAAAAATTACCCGTTGGGTACAATGTTCACTATTTGAGTGATGGGTACGTTAAAAGCCTAGACTTCACCACTACACAGTATATCCATGTAACAAAACTGCACACACACCCCTTGAATGTATAAAAAAGAAAAAGAAAAGAGGAGCCAAGAATTCTTAGACAATTCTACTGAATGAGGTTTTTTTCCTAACCACCTTTCGAGTAGCAATGCTCTAGTATTTCTAAGAGGGTGATGGACCACAAAAGAAAGTAAAATCAGGAGATTTATGAGAGACTGGTAGGTTTGATGGATCCTAATCCACTCCTCTAGCCACAATGTGCTTGTTACATCTGGTGCACAGAAGACAGAAATGTATATGGTACTTGAGTAGTGTACGATGGTAGTCACTTTAACACTGTTGTTCATATTGCAATTCAATAATTTGCCTGCATCTTTTACACTTGAATTGCTGCTAAACCTGTTTGCTTTCCTTTCCTGATCTATTATATTATTTTTTAAATGTGTGCAAAAATACATACATATACTTTTTCTATTTTGAGTTAGGGTTTCCAGACTCCAGAAATTTTGTAAGATCCAACACATTTCCAATTTTTCATCCACTGCCATTTTAGCAAGCATATCTTCCCTATTTTCATTAATGTCATTGATTAAATAGAACTAGGTCAAGTATAAAACCCTGTAGCAAGCCAGTGAAAATAGCTGTCTCAAACTTCAAGTCAATATTGAATTGACCCAGGATATTTCCTTCAGAAGCAAGCATGATCCAGGATCCAGCCACTCAATATATATGGATGCTTGAGGTCAAATGATGCACTATCTAATAGATTCTAAAGCTTCTTGACTTTATTTGACCTCAAAAAGCTTTAGAATCTAATAGAGGAGACCAGTTAATACATGATGCATTAAAAAATAGTACCAACATTCTATGAGCCTAGAACTGGGTGTTTTTTTTTCTTTTTTTAAAAAGGTATTTATTTCTCCAAGGCAAAAGCCTAAAAATCATTATGGAAACCATTATTGATAAAGGTCAGAAAGGATAAGGACACCTAAAATTAGCGAAAAGGTATGGCTCTGTCGTGATTTCTCCAGTAGCTGTCAATTTTCATTTAAAAATCTCTACTATGAAATGCAGAAAATTCTGGCAATAATAATAACGGAGTGTGCTTCTTCTTGTCCAAGGTGAGGCCTCCAGTTGTGCACTAAGATACCATTTTCTCCTAACTCTGGCACTTTACAGTACCAATGATCCCGTTTTTCTATTGCATCATCAACCTCTCCCTCTGTACTGGGTAATCATCTCAAAATACACGTTGCAAATATTTTCTCTTCTTTTCCTTATCAGTTGCTATAAGGAACTTATAATTGAAACAATCCAATTAATATATAAACATAGCCCCACTGCAGTGGCTTATGCTTGTAATTCCAGCCCTTTGAGAGACTGAAACAGGTGATTCACCTGAGGTCTGAAGTTCGAGACAAGCCTGGTCAACATGATGAAACCCTGTCTCTACTAAAAATACAAAAATTAGCCGGGCATGGTGGTGGGTGCTTATAATCCCAGCTACTCAGGAGGCTGAGGCAGGAGAATCGCTTGAACCCATGAGGCGAAGGTTCCAGTGAGCCAAGATTGCGCCACTGCACTCCAGCCTGGGCCACAAGAGCAAAACTCCATCTCAAAAAAAAAATGTGTATATATATATATTTATATAACACACACACACACACACACACACACACACACACATATATATATACAAACATCAAACATCGAAACATGGCCAGAGTCTTTTAGTGGTAAAAGTTTCCATGTGAAATGAATTATTCTAACTAACTGTTACGAGGTATAAGTTGTCATTCTTTAGAATAAATTTAAACGTATAGAATATTTCCTTGCCAACAAGTAGCTATGGATAAATCCTAACTTTAAGAAAACATATGTAAATGAAGACTTATTTTGAACATGTAATTGAATAGTGATTTATAATATCATCAACTTTTCACACAAAACATTTTTAATGTTTACTACTGACTTCTTTTTCAACTTTTATTTTACATTCGGGGGGTACAGGTGCAGGTTTGTTAGCTGGGTATATTAGGTGATGGTGAGGGTTGGGACACGAATGATCCCACCACCCAGGTACTGAGCATAGTATCCAACAGTTTTTCAACCTTTGCTCCCTTCCCTCCTTTCCCCCTCTAGTAGTCCGCAGTGTCTATTATTGCCATCTTTATGTCCACGAGTACAGCATATTAGCTCCCACTTGTAAGTGAGAACATGGACTTTTCACAAAATCTAAAGTCAGAAGAAAAAGTTACCTAGTAGTTTCAAACAAAAGATAAATTATTACAGTAAAAAAAGAGTAGCAATTATCTGATATACAAAATAACTGTTCTCTATATAAAATATTTGTAATGGTCCTTTTTTAAAATGTAGGCTACTTTTATACCCTTAAATGATCAAATATTTTGCAAAACCACTTACATATGTCTGAGAATGGTAATCTGAAATACATAATAATTGGAAATTTTTACCCACAAATTCAGTTGCCATCAACTATTCTTCAAATCAATCTGGTTTTGGTTTTCGTTTTGGTTTTGGTTTTTGTTTTTTAGAGAGGGGATCTTGCTGTTACCTAAGGTGACCTTGAATTTCTGGGCTCAAGGTATCCTCCCACTTCAGCCTCCCAAGTTGGGACTATAAATCATTCTTTTACACATTTACATTTGAATACATTTTTATTATAAAAATAATATATATTTATTGTAAAAAAAGTAACATGGAAAAGTACAAGAAAAAGATAAAATCATTCATAATTTTACTTCCAGATATAATCATTTTAAGATTCAGTGCATATCCATCCAATCAATTTCCCAAATTTTACATAGCAACACAAAACTGAATATACACTTTTATCTCCTGAATATTTACTAAAGTTTAAATCATAAATTTTTTTATACCATTAAGCACTGTATTTAAACTTCCGTTTAATAAATATATATTAGATCATTGTATGAATGAACTTTAACCTATGTAGGTAGTTATACTAATTTTGGACATTTATACCGTTCTTTTTTTTTTTTTGCTATAATAATATACTGCAACGAACATCATGACCCTCATTTTTTATCATTTCCTTGAGATTAATTTTTGAATCAAAAGATATGAACATTTTCAGATTCTTGATGCAGTAGACTCAAGAACACTGGTAGAGTATAGACCGGGGTAAGGCACCTTATTGAAAATAGAGGAATTAAGTAAAGGTCTATAAGCTAAGAGATGGGGCCTCCATCATTCACCCTCTTAACCCACTTGGCAGCCAGGAAGACATTCCTGATTGGAGACATGGACCCAAGAGAAAATATCTGCAGACAATGATATTTAGAGGTCCTACAGTGAGTAGCCAAGTCCTGGCTAATTACCCAAAAGTTTAAAATTAATCTATTACCATTTGTCATTAATCTGTAATCTATATCCTATGGGAGCTCACATTTTAAACTACTACGCTCCAGTTTCTCTGTTTATTCTCCTTTAGCGGTTCCCCTTACCATTCTGGCCAGTTCTGACTTAAGAACAGTCTAGAGTAAGAAGTCACACATGCGTCATTTTTCCCACGATGGAAAAACCACCAAGCTAATTCTGTCTTCTCTTCGACCGCAGGCCATAGAACAGTTCACTGAAATATCTAATTCCTTAGAGTAGAGACTATCTCCTGGGGTCAAGTATATCTTAAAGCAAATAAATCCCCCCCCCCGCCCCAAAGAGAACAGAGCCACGCAGACAAGTCAGAGTCCACCTTTTATTCATTCTTGTACCTCCAAGGACTAGAACTCAGCCTGGCACATAGCAGGTCATAATACAAGTTTGGATGGATGGATTAATGCATATGGCTTCTTTAGGCTGAATTCAACTTCCCACTAAGAACAGACAACTAACTTGCCTCTGTTCCCCACTCATTTTCGTGTCTTCCACAGAGCAGCCAGAGCCTCAGAGACCCTTGAGAGTTTCCTCCACTCCTCCCATGTTTGTGGACTTGGAAGCTGCAGGTGGTAGCGTCCTTCACTGGGGGCGGCGCCTGGACGCCGGTGTCCCTGGCCGAGGCGGCCTCGCTGTCCTGGAAGGGAGAGTGAAGAGCTGCATCCCGCACTAGGCGGCGAAAGAGCGCAGCGCCTGGCGACGGGGTCCCGAGGCGCTCGACGGCTCGCCCCCAGCGGCGGAGACAGGCTGTGTGGTTGGGCCAGTGGAAGAGACGGGGGAAGCCCAGACGTGGAAGAGGGGACAGCCTGGACTTCCCGACCCCTGGCAGGGTGGCGACCCACTGAGCGCCCACCTGTCCCGGGCCCCCACAGCGAGGAGTGGCCGCGCCGCCCGCCCGTGCGCGGGGCTCCTAGACCGGCGGGGGAGCACGCGGGCGAAGGAGGGGCCGCGGTCGCTGACACCGCCGCCTTCACCCCTCGGCTTCCGCGCGTCGGAGCCTGGCAGCTCCAGGTTCCCCGCGGCGACCGGCGCTGTGGCCAGGTTCCCCGCGGCGCCGGGGCTGAGACCCCGGTGACCTGTCGTCCGCCCCTGCAGCGAGTCACCAGTGGGCATGTTTCAGGCGGGCAGGTCCAGCATCCCCAAACCTGCCCCCCGCAGCCTGGAGGACCTGGACTCCGTTCAGCGCGTCCTGTTACACAGGTCAGTTCAGGGCCCCGGGGCGCGGGGCAAGACCGCCCTCGGGTCCCGGGGATGACGGCCGGGGAGGGGCCGCTTTTATTTTCTGGGGTCTTTCGGGAAGCATCTGACTTGGGATTCTCCTTAGTGCGGCGCCGGCCGCGGAGGGCCGTTGGGACCTGCACCCCACCCTTTCCAGAATCGGGTGCCAGCGATCCACCCGGTCCCGCCACCGAGACTGGCCCCGCGCGGGTCCGGGTCACCCATCTCCTTCGGAAAACGCTACCTTAAGAACAAGAGAAAGAAACATTAAGCGAAGCTGTCCCTTAAACACCTCCTGGCTTCCTCCAGGAAGCTGAGAGTGTCGTTTGAACTTTAGTTGTGACTGGAATTGAAAAGAGCTGCTTTTTTAACAAATCTAATTCTACCCCACCCCCTCCCACACACGCGCGCGCATGCGCTCGCGCCCACACACCAACAACTACACAAAAGAAATTTAAGAGTTTCTCTAGGAAGAATGAGAGCCCCAACTTTCCGTAAGCTGCTTGTGCATTATTAACTGCTGATGCTTTGGTCCAACCTTATCCTTTATGCAAAATAGACTAACAAATATTAAATCCCATGGTTATAGTGATGGGTTTATAGAAGAGAAAAAAATAGTCCATGTGAAGAGCAAATTGTCTTTCAATTTTAAGAGAGGATGGGTGAAATGCCAGGCAGTTAATGTTGCTTTAGCTCTAGGAAGGCCTGGCCTTCACAGGACGCTGTAGGAGAAAAAAACTCTTTTAGAAATATATCTAAAGTGTCTCTTGAATACATTTGTGGCAAGAAAGATGAAGTGGCGCTTAGTAAGTATCTATCAGGGGGAGGTTTATGTGAGCCCTCTCATCTGTAAACGTTTCAAGTGACCCTTTTAAGTCTTTGTACAAAACCATATGAGCTGTAGAAATCCTGTTCTGTTGGAAGTGTGAGTAAAAAAGAAAGACCGTGCAAGGGAGAAATCGGGTGTCTGCGATTTCAGAGCTGTCTTCTGAAACCTGCAATTTTCTGCAGTTGGTTTCCCCCAACCCCCAAAGAGCCCCTGTCATATAAAATAAAAATATTATTAAATGAGCGGTGAAAAGGGTATTCTGCTAAATTCCCAAAGACAATTCCGTCTGCATTTGATAAAATTACAGTCCAGGAATGAATCCCAAGAAGCATTAACTAAAAACTCATTCACAGCATGACTTTGGTAAAACCGGGAGGGGTGCTAATTTTAAACGCTGAAGACCTTGCTGCAACAGAATTTCTTCATATTTCTCATGTTTCAAATGGCAAGTGCCAAAAAAATTTCAAACTGATTAACACTTCAGGGTTTCAGATCCAAAGCACAAACCTGTCCGAGTGAACCAGGCAACAAATATGTTTAAGCTGTAGTCATCAACACTGAGATGATGATTTCAGAAGTAGTGGAATATTTCTAGAATAAACCTGCTCAGTATTAGAATGAAAAGCTACTTTATCTGAATTACAAATAACTGCTCCCATATGCCAGAGGAACCAATGGAATATGGAACTATAAATGTGTTTGTCAGTATCATGGCTAACAGTGCTTTCTTTTCAACATTATGCAAAAGTCTTATTGCTACTACAATGCATTAATTTTATTAGTGGTTATTTATTACTTAATGTTTTCAAACACACATTTAAAAAGCTGAGACATCTGAGAGGTTTCCCTTTCATTTAATGAAGCTATATTTCACACAAGTTCACATCTAATCAAATATCTTTTGCTTGTATATATACAGATTTGTTTACACATAATGTTATAGAAATTAGGGAGATTTAATAACCCTTAAATCATACTTGTACTTATCATAGTTCTCATGAACTCTATCAATGTGTGGCCTATTTAAAAAATATTACTGTTACAAAATTTTTGTGTTTTTCCTTTAAAACATCCATTGTAAATCATCCACAAAATTTTGGCAATTGCACTAAAAAGACTAGTAGCCATAGGACATAGAAAATTCATAGAGAAGATAAAATAGCAGATTATTCTATTTTATTTTAACATATTACTTTAAAGGGTAAGTTTTCTGAGTGTGTACTTTTTTAAATTACTTGTATATTTTCCATTGCAAATATGGTTTTTAAAATGTAAAGCATTAAATTGCTGTGCTTTTGAAAAAGATACTTCAGCCAAACCAAAATTGAAGCAAAGCTGCAAACTTTTCTCTGCATGAGGTGCTAACTTCAAAATGTCAATACTAAAATAACAATAGCTCAGCAAAATAAATTTAGCTATTCTGGTTTTTGAAAAAAGTTACACATAGGTTGTCTGAGTCAAGGAAAAGCATCAGTATTGCATTTCTCAGTTACTTTTGCTTAAGTAAGTTATTTTTGTGTCATCTTGATTATAAGAAATAACCAAACAATCCTATGAACACTCAGTATTTTGCAAATATTTTTTTACAAACATAGGCACAAGCCTATTGCAAATTAATCATTTCCTTGGAGTCCTATTTCTTCCGTTGCAAAGTAGTTGTGTGACTTGGCAAGACTTTTAACTTATTTGTATTTTCCCCTGTTCTTTCTGTAATATAAAGGGATAATACCCACCTCATAAGGTGTTGGTGTGAATTTCTGATGATATTGAAGTGCTCTATAAAACTAAAGTTCTGTCAAGTATAAGAGATTATGTTAACAACTGTTCTATAATAAAAAACTAAAACGAAACACAAAAGGATAGCTATTCCTAAAGGTTCTGAAAAGATTCAGCCAAGTGACTTTGCCCAAGGCACAACGGCTAATAAATGGTGCTGGTCCAGTCTAGAGTGCTGGTTTTTTGGCACCTAAGACAGTGGAGAGGGTGAACTAGAGGTGAGTCTCAAAATTTTTGATGACCCAAATTTCATACTCTTGCCAAAGGTGAAAATATGCATATTTAAAATACTGCAACGATCCACAATTCTCAGGAGGTATGCCCAATTAAATAATATTTCTGTTAATAAAAGAGTATGTAATATATTTTAATATCTAAAGATAAAAACTAAAATGAATAATTATAAAACTAAAAGTTTTTGAAAATATATAGTACACACTGCTCTATTTCTTAAGGTATAAGGCATTAGATTTCAAGGGTTATCTCATTAGATTTTCAGCAACCCTATATAGTAGGCAGACATTATTATTGCTGCCTTCAGATGAGGAAACTTTGTCTACTTTCACTTAGTTATTGGTGCCAAAATCAGGATGAGAGCTTGGCTCCCCTGACTGGAGAATGCATGGCACTTACAGATTATCAAGTATTTTTTACAGTCAATGTCATATTATTGTCAGATTCAACAGTGCTGTGAATTTTTTTTTAGGTGCTACTTAGGGCATTTGGCACTCAATTATAAACTGCGGTTTTTTGGTAATTCTCATGTCTGCCTTTTGTTTTCTGCTTTCCTCTTCATCAGCAGATTGTCAGCCATCGGCAGTTTCCAGGGTTGTTGTATTCCTGTTTTAATGGGGCCTTCTTTCCTTCTGATTGGCAGCTCTTGATCTATAGTGGTAAAACAGTTTGCCAAATTTGTTATAATTTGTAAATGAAGATGTAAAATGGAAATAAATAGGAGTAAATGAATTGGGTTTTGGGCTTGAGCTTTGGGCCATCTATTTTAGTTTTACTTGTGCTTCTGGATTCTCATCTGTAGTCCATTACTATTCAAATGTGGAATACATGATCTTATTGCAGGTAAGTGCCATGCATTTTAACAAGTAATTCAACTTTTATAGAAGAAAATGAGAATTTTGAGCCATAATGCAATTCTGTGTATTTAGGATTGCTGAAATGTTATTTTGATCTATTTTAACTCTATCTGAAATTTGAAATCTTCTGCATGATACTCAGTTTCTAAAATGCTATTTTGTTGGTCTATCATTTATTCATATTTTAAAAATAATTGCGTTTGTCATTATTACAGCATAGTCCATAAAGTATCATTATTTCTGTGTCCACAATTAATGCAATATTAGTTTCTAACAAAACTCTTACACAATTTTTACCTTGCAGTTTAAATTTTTTTGATGAATATAACTTCATGTGGCCCTATTTTCATTTACTTCTCATTGCTAGGTTCTGTTACTACTAGAGAAAGAGTTCCTGAACCTGGTAATGATATTAAATATTTAATTATGTCCTTATCTGGTGTATTTTATGTCAGAATTGTATTGCTTGCCTAATCGAAATGGTCATCTATGGAACTAAGAATGTTATGTCTCATATGCATTAAATTAAATCTATTTGGGCTTCAGAAGATGAATGGTCATTTAGCGGAAAAGAGAAAATGAAAATATCCCCCAGTCTAAATCTTTTAAGTCGTCTTACAATTGCTAATTAGGAAAGAGAGTATTCGTATAAAGGCCCTGAAAATGGCATCCTATTCCTTTCCTTTCTTCATCCTTTCCAAAATATCTAAGCTTATTAAATACTAGTAAGGTGAGTAGAAATATGATATGTAAATTTAGAAATTTGACTAATTGATACTACAAC
Source organism: Cacajao melanocephalus (assembly GCA_963573385.1). Lineage (NCBI taxonomy): Eukaryota > Metazoa > Chordata > Mammalia > Primates > Pitheciidae > Cacajao > Cacajao melanocephalus. The sequence continues at coordinate 46,660 of CAUYLG010060568.1, forward strand.
CTGAAAATTAAAATAAGGATAAAAATAATTGCTATAATTTCTTCCTTGATGAAAGATCAAGCAAGGTGGTAAATTTTGTTGTTGCTCAGTTTAATTCATTAAACTAACACATGGAAGTAAATTAGTCAAGGAAGTTGAGGCAACTCGGGACATAGGTAAGGTCCTAGAAGATATATTTTCATTTGGCATTTTTTTGCTTCAGTTCAACGTTGTGACAGATGAAAGACTGAAGAGAAGAAAAAAAGATCCAGTCAGGTTCTCCAGGAGATTGTTGTTGGTGGCGATGATAGATGTATTCCTATATAATTTAGGGATAAGATGGACTGATATTAGTTATAACAGAATTTTATGGGATAGATGATGAGGAAAGAGTAGAAAAAGGAATTCTTACTGAGGTAGGAGATATGTCTGGGAAGGTTTTTGGGAAAAGGTGCTATTTGAATTGTATCTTGAAGAAAGATGTAGTATTTCAACAAATGAATTTTAGATAAGTATCATTCCACAGTAAGAGAACTGTGTGAGTAAATAAGATAAAATAGCTGCTTTATTGACGCTTTGTGTGCTTGGTGTTTTGCATGCATTAACTCATTAGATTCCAAACAGTCCTGTGAAGTACGATTATCTGAAATTGCAGATAAGGAAAGTGAAGCTAGTAAAGGTCATTTGCTCAAGGTTATTTGAATGACGGATTCTAGAGCAGGGAGAGAGGTCTGTCTGCCAGGCTCAAATTCAGGGGGTGGAAATGAGTTCCCGCCTATTCAGGGAATGACCAGTGGGCCTGTATGCATAAAGCACAGAACTGAGGGAAAGTTTAGGGCAGTTTCCCAAGTTTGCTGAATCACTGGGGGCACTTGTTGAAAAGAGAGATTTCCAGGCTCCTCCCCAGGAGATTCTGATCCTGTTGATGTAGACCAGGGCTTCAGAATCTGTATAACAAGCTCCAGTTGATTCTTTTGAATAGGCAAGTGGTTCAGCTTGATTAACTTAAGATGTAGCATGGAATAAAGCATTTAATTCTGAATTGGTGTTCAGTTGTTTGTAGAATTGGAGAAAAAAATTGAAAAGAAGCTACATAGTTTGGACTTTATTCAAGGAGGTGTTATGCAAGGTTTATGAGGCAGGGTATGAAATTATTAGATGCTTACCAAAAAATGGAGGAAAAATTTGTAGAAAGAAAATGTGATATTTTGCTAAAATTTGTAAATGTCCTTTTTTAAATTTATTTTTCACTTCCAATAAGTTGCTTTTAAAATAAGGAAAGATTAGCTTATTAGAGATGTACCTAAAGCACTTTTTATTTTGGAATAGAATCTTAAATCATTTCTAATGTTTAAGATTGTGGTGAAAGTAAGCATGTATATTTTACCATGAAATTTAAAATAATGATTATAGTGACTCCAGCTTTTTAAAATAATACTGTTTCTCTGATTTTAAAAGTTAATACATTTTTTGTTGGATCTTAATGCTAGTCGAAATATTTGCTTCCCTTCCTTCCTGTCTCCACTTTCTTCAAACTTCTGACCCCATTACTTCCTCCATCACTTTCAGCTGGCAAGGTTGCAGACTACTTACTAGACAGTAAACACTATCACATGGAGACTGCCTCAGCTTCCTGCCTGAAACTGACAAGTCACCATCCACATCAGCACCCTTCTTTGGCTCTTCCGTTAAGTTTTAGAGAAGAGGTGTCCAGGGAGCTCGTATCCCTCCATCTGTGCCTTGGATGCTATCCCCTCCTACTACCTCAAGGACCCCCTGTTACCAGAAAGGGGTCCCAATCCAGACACCGAGAGAGAGAGTTCTTGCCCCAAATTCTTTCTTACCCAAGAAAGAATTTGGGGCAAGTTCATAGAGTAAATTGAGTGCAAGTTTATTAAGAAAGTAAGGGGAAAAAAAGGACTACTTCATAGGCAGAGCAGAAGCATGGGCTGCTTGATTGAGTATACTTATAGTTACTTCTTGATTAAGGGGCGGACTATTCTTGAGAAAGGGGTGGGCAATACCCAGAACTGAGGGTTTTTCCCTTTTTTAGAATGTATAGGGTAATTTTCTCACATTGCCATGGCATTTGTAGACGGTCATGGTGCTGATGGGAATGTCTTTTAGCAACTAATGCTCATTATCCTCACTGCTCACTATATGCTAATTATAATTTGCATACAGTGAGCAGTGAGGATGATCACAGGTCACTTTCGTAGCCATCTTAGTTTTGGTAAGTTTTGGCCAACTTCCTTACTGCAGCCTGTTTTATCAGCAAGGTCTTTGTGACCTGTATCTTGTGCCAGCCTCCTATCTTATCCTGTGACTAAGAATGCCTAACCTCCTGGGTATGCAGCCTCGTAGGTCTCAGGCTTATTTTACCCAGCCCCTATTCAAGATGGAGTCACTCTGGTTCAAATGCCTCTAACACTCCTTTTACCCCTTTATGAACTCCTCTCCTATTCTTCAACTTTAGTAACATATAGACCTCTTTTAAGGAAAGAACTCTTGTAGATTTCCAGGGATGACTTAAGTTGTTTAATTATAATTTTAAATAAATGAGGTATAAACTGTGTTTTATACCTCCTGTATAAGATGAAAACAATTTTATGAATTAATACAAATAAATTACAATATTCAATAGCTGTTATAACACTGTAAAAAGCACATTTAGAAATAATGCAACTAAAACCATAAAACCTAGGAAATTCAAATGTGCATAGTTTAATGTGACAACTACAACTAAACTTCAGCTTAAAAGTATAAGCTGCAAACTGCAGCTTGTCTGGCTGTGAGGGAGGGATAATATACTCTCTGGCATATTGACCATTTAGGTTGAATACACTTAAAAAACAGCAAGTGCCTTTGTGCTGTTTCTTACAAGCAGCAGATGAAGCTCCTGTGTGAAAGACACCCTCCTTATACTAGAAAAATCGAACATTCTTCCTCTCAAGAGCATGGAAGTGAAACCAAGAGAATTCTGTACAGACCTTGTTAAAATAACTTATCTTTTAAACTTCCCAATTTAGTTTAGTTGCTTTTTCACAACTAACTATTCTTTGTCCAATCCAGTATATAAGTTAAATGACTTGAACTACTTCTTTGGGTCTTCACTTCTTTATGAGGGCTCCCCTGCCATGTAAAGCTTGGATTCTAGAGCAGAGAGAGAGGTCTGCCTGCCAGGCTCAAATTCGTGAGGTGGGAGGGAGTTCCGGCCTATTCAGGAAATGGCCAGTGGGCCTGTATGCATGAAGAACAGAACTGAGGGGAAATTTAGGGCACTTTTTCAAGTTTGCTGAATCACTGGGGGCACTTGTTTAAAATAGAGATTTCCAGGCCCCTCCCCTGGAGAGTCTGATCCTGTTGATGTGGAGCAGGGCCTCAAAATCTGTTTAAGAAGTTCCAGTTGCTTTTCTGTTGTTAATCTATTTTATGTAAGTTTAATTCTCAGGCCCAGCTGGGACCCTAAGAAGATAGAGGTAGAGTTTTTCTGCCCCTGCAACAGCTACAATCCAGATTCCTTTGAGTTCTCCATGCATACACCCCTACCGGCCATGTGAGGACTCATCTCCCATTACTCTTTCTCTGTTGGAACCATGCTATAATAAGAACATTAATCATTTTTCCAAGAAATTTGTTATGGCACCACATATAACAGTTTGTTTTTTTTCTGGGTATTCCATTAGAATCTTGTATTTATTGTAATACTTATTACTATAATTATCCATTAGAGAATACCCAGCACCCAGCCGTCGAGGTCATAAAATAACATTATATCCTTTTTTTACATGCTGCAACATGAACATTTTCCCCATGCTTTACTCTTTGAACACATTCTAGTTAAAATCATAATATTCATCACATTTTATATATAAGTATATTTAACTTTTCCATTATTCAACATTTTAAGATTGCTTTCAGCTTTTCATGTTTACAAATTTTATAAATTTGCGTCCTTTATTTTCTCAGGGCAGATCTCTAATAGTTGAATTACTGGGTTCTGAGGGAGGAAATTTCATGTAATGATTATTGACTTAGGTTCATTACTTGGTTGGCTTTTTGGCTGCTAGCCATGTAACAATTAGTGAGATGCATAACCTTCCCAAAGCTCACTTTCCCTATATTAATATAAAGAAAATATTTACTTCATAGTATGTGAATGCTCAGCATTGTATGTGAATAAAGTACGTAAGCAGAGTGAAGGCTGACTCTCAATCAATGCTATTATTTTTGTACTTAAAAAATACTTGATGAATAAAACAAGAAGGCAATGTTAGAGAAAAAAAGGAGTGAAAAGAAATGAACAAAGCCTCAAAGAAATGTGGGATTATGTGAAAAGACCAAACCTACGTTTGATTCTGTACCTGAATGTAAAGGGGAAAATGAAACCAAGTTGGAAAACACTCTTCAGGATATTATCCAGGAGAACTTATCCAACCTAGCAAGTCAGGCCAACATTCAAATCCAGGAAATACAGAGAACACCAAAAAATACTCCTCAAGAAGTGCAAACAATAGTTTTAAACTACATTATAGATCAATAGTATAGTTTAAAAGATATTTTAAAAATATTTTTCTATAGTTGCAGA